>JAXGGA010007599.1:0-61675 GCA_038373865.1 Uloborus plumipes
GTAAAAACATCATTTTATTTTTTTGCAGTACATGATTTTTTTTTCTAGTTCTTAAAAAAGTATTTTGACACAAAAATTCAATGATGCTCTTATCACAGTTGGTCCAGCAATATAAGTACATTTTAAACAGCTTTTTAAAAATCTTTAAAGACTGTACACGAAGACTACTAAAATGTTCATTGTATTATACATAAGTTAAAATGAAAATGTGAGTGTTTGAAAATTTGACGATTTAATCAGTATAAGATTAAAGCCCCTTTTGAAATTACGCCGCAATTTCGTATACTAAATAATATATTTTTTTTCAATTTTTTTTAAAAGAATAAAACACATATATTATTGTTATGAAACGAAAAGCTACAAGTATGTAAACCAAAGTAGTTTCGTTAAGTATAAATTCCGTTTTTACGCAGAAAAAAATTAAAGTTAGTCCTCCAAACCCTCAACATTGGGACTGAAATCACGTACTTGAGCAACAACTGATTGATATTGCGTTTCTTTTTTTAATATTTAACTGTAAAATAACATAACTTGAGTAATTCTGAAAATTATTCCCAGGTATAATTTTTTAAGCTGTTTTTTTTCATTATCTTTTTAATATTATACTTTCAAAAAGTATCATTTTTTGTAAAAAGAAAAAGCGGAGGGAAGGTGCTCTGAATATGATGCATGCGTTTTCTCTTTAGTCGGGGTACGACGTTTCTCGCGCATAGGAATAAGAATCTAACCTAACCTAATAATCTTTATCCTAACCTAAGGAATAGGAATCGATATTTGTGATTTCATTGGAATCAATTAAAATCATCATCTTAAGTGAAAATGAAGGGTTATCTTTAATTTAGATTGTGACTGAAATATTCACTCAGTTGTGCTTAATAATTTGGAACGTTCTAAAAACTTTTATTTTGGGTCATCGAACTGTATTATTTAGAAATTTAACTTTTTTCCCGACAAGGATTGGGCTTGTTTAATATTTTTTTTAAATTATCATTTTTTTAAATTAATCTATAAACAGGGACGTAAATGAGCGAAAATGTGACCGTGACCTTCTTCAAGAAAAAAAAAAAAAAGATGTTACTCTCATAATTTCGTAGTTAGGTGTTTGATGCAACTTATGCGAATAAATACAGATTAGTTTTGCAAACATTTAGAAAGATATTGTTCATATGAATTGATATTTTAATAATTCTCGGATCGGCTATAAATCGCAAGGAATTGTTCACAAATCAGTATTGCTTGTCCTAACTTTAAAGTTAGGCTTTTAAAAGCCTAACTTTTGCTATGCTGTTGTTCACGATACAAACTGATTATTTGTGGACAGTTCCAAACCAGAAATCTACTGTTCAAGGATCGTAAAACACTTCTGCTATCCATGTGTGCCAGCGACGCTAGTTCTTCTTGTCATTGTTGCTTCCAGCAGAAAAAAAACAATGCTTGTCTGATAACTAGCTATGACAGCTTATATCCACATGATAATACTTCCAAAAGAGATGTTTCAGTAACTGATCAGCATTAATCGATCCAAAAGAAAAAAATACTTGTCTGATAACTAGATATGAGATACTGCTTATGTACGATTGGTAATATTTTCAGGAGTGATGTTTTAGAAACTGTTCACATAAATCGATCCAGCATGGGGAAAAATACTTGTCTGATAACTAGTTATGAGATGCTGCTTATATAAGAATGATAATACTTTCAGGTGAGATGTTTCAGCAACTGTTCACATTAATCGTAAGTCACTGAGACAGAAGGCATGAGTGTTTATGAACTACCTCCCTCAAGCGAAAGTTTCCTCAAAAACAACATAGCTTCATTTTTACTCAACCATTATCACCAGTAACATTTTCATCAACAACATAAAACAGCAATTCCCCTAAGACAGCAGCCAACATTCCATCTGAGGTGCTAAAAGATTTAATGCTGCCGTTGAAAGGCAAATAAGCGTCAGGCATGCCGTTGATAAGAGAAGCTGTGAAGGGTGCATGAGGGTTTCAAAGATCAGAACATTAACATTTCGCTTTTTTCACTTTCAAATGTTATGCGAATAAATTCCCTGCGTTGAGCTTCAAGCCAGTGACTTCAACATTTTTTACATGTAATTCAATGAACTAAGTAGCTAAGTTGAACGTTGAAGGTTTCGAACTTAGCTTCGTTTATTTGATAATTCAATTTTGACTTTTCGCATTGATATTATAACGTCCAGTTTTCCATTGCAAACAAACATAGATATATTTAATTAATTTTCTATCAGTTTTGTAGTTTATTAGGTTTATACAAGGGGCGGGGCCAGGGATACCCCCTTCCCTCCCCAAAACCTTGGTTTTAACAATATTGCCCATCCTAACACTTATAGTTAGTACGCGCGTAAAGGCTGTCTTGATCAAAAAAAAAAAAAAAACTCCAAAAGATAATCCAGGCTGCGCTAGTGTAGTGAGTTTATGTCAATATTAATACTGCAACAGGAGATTTTTTGAAATATTTCTGAATACTACATACTTCACCATAACATATGTGAACTAGTTTCATCAAGAAAAAAATGATGCAATTTCAAATCATAATTTACCCTCTCTCTCTTGTAGTTTTATCATCACGAAAACTTCTCCAGATAAAATAACAAGATAATAAAAACATAATTATTAAGTTTACTTGTGAACGGATTACGGTTTATACAAATATGTAATAACAGGTAATTCCGTTTTCCACTTTATTTCTGCATTGCTGATATTTGAGACCAAACAAACTCCATTTCTCTCTCATCAACCTTCTCTATAATCATTTGTGAGACATTTAGGACGTTATTGGTGCAAAATAAGAATAATTAGAACTGAAGGGTTTGGAGGATGAAGGGGCTATGTTACATTTTTTTTAAATACTATATACTCTGGACTAGAGACGAGTTCGGGCTCACTTTTAAAGGCCCGAGCCCGCCCGAGCCCGAGAATTTTTAATCCGAGCCCGCCCGAGCCCGAGTGATATTGTCTTGTCTTGAGCCCGCCCCGGCCCGAGCCCGAGTGTATCAAACATCAATATATATATTTTTAATTTCCACTTGGGATGCACTGCCATATGGTTTATCGTAATAGCAATTGCAAATATATTATAAGTAGATGCTATCTTTTTGAATTATTATTATTATTATTATTTTAATTTTTTTTCGATGTGCGGAAGCTGACAAACGATGTATGGGAGTGGGAGATAAGGTGATAGATGTCATTTCTCTGAAACTCTTCCTGAACAAAGCCAATTCTGCCATTAAGAAAAACTGTTCTCACGCTCTTTAAGTACCCAATATTTTATTCCGTGAACGTTGTATTTGTATAAAAACTGACTATCTTAATATGACATCGAGCACGAGCCCGCCCGAGCCCGAAAGCTGCTTGAAGTTAAAGAGCCCGAGTCCGTCTCGGGCTCGGGCTCGGACTCGGGCTTTCGGGCTCGGGCCGAGCCCGGCTCATCTCTACTCTGGACAGTGGTAAGCAATAGATACAGGTAAGCAAATAAAACTTAGCCCATCAAAAGGTACATGTCATTCTACCGACTTCATATGCTCACTTAGCGACAAAACCAGAAAGCAAAAAAGGTGTTCTGAAACAGAAACACAACTGCAGATATAAAACTTTGAACTTTAAGTACCCGTAATATCGGTTTGTCACATAACCCTTTCATCTCCTAAGCTCTTCAATTGTCTTCAGCTTTAAAGACAGATTTTTCATCATAAATTTAAGAAAAATCATTCTTTTTTTATCACAAAATAAAATATTTTCTATCCATCTTCTTACTTTTCCACTGTAATAAACACATAATGGCACTTTCTGTAAAGTTTATTGCATTAAATAAGTCTAGGCCTTGAAAATATTTTCCAAAATCTATATTAAATCAAATCTCTCGTCACAATTTGATTTTGTAATTTTGACTGCAGCCCGTGTAAACCAATATCTTTTCTTATTTTCTAAGTTGATGAAAAGTGAATTTGAGAGATCAACTGGCTCACCACAAATCTTACGCGTTCCCCCTCCCTCGCCCCAAGAACTGAGCCCAAAATCCGCCCATGCACTACTGAGCAAGTCAAACCGCCCCTCCACAACGGATTTATTCATATTGTTTGGCTGAACTGCTAATGCAACCGAACTGCAAAAAGCTGTGAACAGTTATTACTGTGATATACAGTGTTATACAGTTTATTACTGTGAAATGCACAGTAATAAACTATAAAACTAGCAATTTTACATGCAATACACCACCCTCGGTTATTCCATCCAAGACTTGGATGGTCCAAAAACTTGGATGGAATAACCGAGTTGGCGGTGCATTGCAAGTTGCTTCCATAGAATGCTTTGGAGCTGTTACTTACTGCTTTAAAGGGTGTGTCGAAAAAAATCGATTTTTTTAATTTCCAAATCGCGTTACCCTTAACAAATTGTAGATTGGTATCCAGTAGCGTACATAGACTAAGGTGCGCCCCCAGCAAGATTTGTAAGTGCGCCCCCCACCCCCTATTAAAATGTAAAAAATATTTTCCCCGTGTAACCTTTAGTGCTATTTTTCTGGATCGGCGCCCTTAAACCTCTTGCGCCCCCCCCGCGCCGCGGGGGTTGCGGGGGCGCTATGTACGCCACTGTTGGTATCCTTAATAGGGGAAAAATAATAAAAAATAATAAAAAAGACATTTTTAGTTCGCACATGAGGCAGAAAATTTGAAAAAATATGCTAAAAATTGAAAATTTCAAAATATAATAAATTTTATTTTTTGTCATTTTTATGATGCAACAGCCATAAGTTGTTAGTATATAGCGTGGTTCGAAAAATATTTTATAGCTTTTACATAAGAATTTGAGTTCGCGCATACGCCTAAAATTGCGCTAAAATTAAGGCCCAATTTAAGACGTATGCTCAAACTAAAGATTTTATGTGAAAGCTATAAAATATTTTTTGAGGTTCAAACTACGCTATATACTAATACTTTATAGCTGTTGAATTATAAAAAAATACAAAAAAATTACATTTATTATTATTTTAAAAATTTCAATTTCTGTCATATTTTCTTTCTGCCTCATGCGCGAACTGACAATATCAACTTAGAATTTTTTCATTATTTTTCCCCAATTAAGGATACCAATCTACAACTTTTGAGGGGTAACGCAATTTCGAAATAAAAAAATCGATTTTTTTTGACCCACCCTGATTCTTTATAGCTATGTTAGTTTATGACTAAAACCAGCCGTTTTAGTTTATTACTGTTAAATTAGAAATTTTACAGTTTATTAGTTAAATTAGCAATTTTACAATTTATTACTGTAAAATTACTATAAAATTAGTCGTGTACTATACTGTAAAAACAACATTTATTTTTTGCAGAGCATTACCATCTTCAAACTCTTCTTTTTATTTATTTATTATTGCTATTAGAGTTTAGATACGCTTCCAAAACCTCAAAATTTATACCGGAACTATCACGACGTCTTAGATAAACCACAGGATTACAAAAGGTATTTCCGGGCAAGTTATCTTTAAAGGTTAAAAAAAAAGAGAGTGAAAACGTTTTGTTCAGCGAAGCAAATACGTCATATAACAATGAAAGAAAGGAACCTGATTGTGATCTCTGTGTGTGTGTGATTTTTTTTCTTTTTGTATTTCAGTTTTAACTTAAAAGAATTCATATGAATCACGAGATCTTTTCGCATTCTTTTGTAATAGCAACTTGGTGGATCATTAGAGTCTTCATATAGGAGGCTGAAATAAATCATAGATGAAATATAATGTCAATCTATCGTTTTATGTTGTTTACGTTATAGTTTATAAATTTCTTTAGCATTCAATGTTTGTAAATATGCATGGAATGAAAGAGTTAGAATAGGTGAATTTATTTAAAACACTTAAAAATTTTCCTGAAATTTTACGGTAAAAGTTACTGGCATCCATATTGCCAGTAACTTTTGCCGTATTTTTTTTTTTTTTTACTGTAAAATTCTACGGTAGAGAGAAAAAAAAAACAATAATAATAATAATTTCACTGCTTCTCAAACTTTTAACAGCGTTCTTCAAACTTTTACTAAGAATCACCATGCTGCATGAATACAGCATAAAAGCTGCTCCTGAACTTTATGGTAAATTTCTCATTCACACTGAAAACATTTATTTGACCATATCCAATTCTTTACAACCCCGAAACTTGCAACAGTGAAAATCGCTAACAATAGTCAAAAATAATAAAAAATTAAACGGCTTTAGAATGCTAAACAAAATGTGGAGAAGTGTTTGCAGTTATGAGGAACACATTTTCAATACAAATGATGTGAGAATGTGAATGAAAAGGCATTTGTTTAAAGCATTCTTTGCCTGGTTTTTATTGTGGGTGAAACTGCAAACAATTCACTAGAAAATAGATTCATCTTCGAAAGTTAAAAGAGAGCTTAAGTTTCTACTCATGTTGAACTATTTTTCATGAAGAATTTCCTTCATCTAAAAACTAGTAGTTTAATTTATTAACGGGTGTTAAATAATACTGATGCAGCAAAGAACCATTCACTAGATACTAAGGTTAAGCATTTTTCAATGAGTCCTGAATAAATAGTAGCATTTTATGTCAGGTCAAAATGGAAAGAGCTACAGTAGCCCAGTATGTCTAACCTGTTGGTTACCACAATATTTTCTTGTTGTTTATTTTTTTCAATTATATAGAAGGCAACTACTGTTGGCAATTGAAGAAATTGTTTCCAAAAAGAGCTAAGGCAAAATTTTCAAAGAATTGACAATGGGAAAAGAAGCAGCACATGTCTAACAACATATCATTTTCGCCTGTTAAAGACGTTTATTTTCAGTTCTCCAAGCAGCTTCTCAGAAAATATGCAACTAACCAAGTTTCAAAAAAGGAAAGCAACAAATATTTATGTAGCAAAATGTAGATGTGTGCTTTAGTTGTTTGAACCATCTTGAAAATATTTAGCCTGCGAGCGGAAAAATACTATTGTTATCAAAACTATTTCTTAAAAATGCAATCAATTATGTTGAATGTTGATATTAAAAGTCACATTTCTAGTTTTCTATATGCTCCATAAAGAATCAAATTACTTCTAAATACACTTTTGCCTCGAACTGTTAAAGTTTTTAATTCAAACAAAAATGATTTGCATTCCGTTCGTATATTTTATATTCTTACTCAGCTTCCAAAAACATACTTTACAAATATAAATAAAGAAGTACTTATTACGTGTAAATTTTGTTCAACAATTTCTGCCTTCCAAGGTTTTGATTACTCCTTCTTTTGTCTAAGGATAAAAGAGGACTAAAAGAATGATAATTAGCATGCTCGTTAGTGATCAAAACAATAGCAACTATTACAATAAACTTCATTGTAAAACTTCGTGAGTAACAAAAGAGAAACGTTTAAAATATTTTAAGTTAAGGGACTAAGGTTAGTGACTTTTACTTGTTATCATAAAAGGTATTTCTTTCACGAGGAGAGCAATGTTTCTTGAAACAATAATTATTCCGGTTCAAACCTGAAGTAGGGGAGCGTGTGTGGCAAAGTGTAACAGGGGAGCTTAGTGAAATAGTAAACTATTTTAACCAACTTGCAACGCCACCTATCTGGTAGTATTTTATCTATGTTATTAAACATGCAAAGGGTATTTTAATTGGCGGAGGTACATGTTGGCGTTTTGTGGCGGGTATGTTGTTTTGGCGCCATCTGTCCAGTCTGTTGCTTATTATTCAGTCACTAATGTCAAATCATCATAGACATTTGCGCGATTGAGCATCACGTTCGAACGATAAAATTTTATATCAAAATGAATTTTGTTGCTGTTGTCTCATACCAGCTATGCTGGCAATACGGATGAGCTGCTTCACTTTTCCAACTGTGCCCTAATTTAGTGCGATGTCCGACTTCCACGGTACACACACGTCATAAGGACATATTTATGGGTATGCCACCATTTACAGCACAACACATTCACGCAAAGAAAGGACAAGGACAGTAGAAAAAAAGGACATCCATGTGCGAGCTGAGATTCGAACCGGGAACTTCCTCGTCCAAAATCAGACTTTTCCGACCACAACACAATGTGGTTGGCAAAAATGAGTGTTCATTAGTTCAACTGCAATAAAATTAATTAGAACTATTTTTAACTTCAAAGTAAAAATACTTTAAAATATTTCATTCAAGCCATTGAAAAGAAACTATATCCAAAGATTTTTTTTAAATTACTGTTATATAAAAACTAACATGTTATTGCAAAACTAGTATATTACAAAAACGCGAAAATTTTGAAAATCGGGTTAAAACAAAACCGAGCGGTTTCTTGGTTGAAACTAACTGAATATTTGGATCAAACTTTAACTCGAAGATTTAATTGATCCTCGAAACCAACAGCCATAATTTGCGTTCTTAAAGTAGAATTTCAATTTTCATTTTTATCGAAAATTATTTGAAGATAGTATCCTCTCTTAGCTCAAATAACTTCAATTGTAGCTCAGTATGAGCTTCAGATATATCTGCTAAATGTGGTTCAAATAATAGTTTCACGGCAGAGGTGTGCTCGTCAAAGTCTGAAAATCTCTAAGTTTCAGTACATCCTATTGGCTCTTCTTCCCGGGCATTTTATTTCCTTTATGTGGCGAATTCCTCAGTATCTAAAAGAGTTTATTTAGTAATATTTAGTAAAATAAAGAAAATGAAGACAATGTCTGTAGTTTTTCTTCAGCTCTCACGGGAACTTTAAACCCGTCCCACGTTAAGCTTAGCTCTGTTATTTACAATGTTAAAACTACAGGTTGCATGTGACACCTATAAGGGTGGAAAGTTGTAGCACCAGCGGCAACCCTGAAGGTGCCACTTAACTCCCTATAGTAACCCTTGAAGGTGTCATATGCAGTGGTCGGAAGTAGCGCGCTACAAGTAGCGAAACTACTGTAGTAGCTACATTTTAAAAGTAGTTTGTAGTGTAGCGCACTACTTTTTAAAAAAAGTAGAGTAGTGAGTAGCGCGATACAAACAAATAGTAGTTTGTAGCGATTTCTGAAAACTACTTTTAAATTTGTAATTGAAAAAAAAATGAATAAAAAAATTTGAAAAAAGAGAGAAAGAAAGAAATCTTTCGAATCTGGTTTAATCGAATCTGATAGGTGCAAATCTTGCACGAAAGCACCAGCGGACGCAATGAGAAATAAGAACTATAAAAATGTGAGCTGATCTTAGATACATCATTTTGACGCCATACATTCTATCTGTTTGACGTCATTGGTTTATTTGGCATCATAATTTTCATATTCCAACAAATAATTTTCATAATCCTAAACATTCCCTGGCAAGAAATTATTAGAAATTTGAAGGTTAAATTTTTCAATCTTTCAACTTTTGAATTCTATCTTGCGGCGAATATTCGTAAAATTGTAAAAAAAAATTCTTAAAAGGACAAATTAGAGCAAAAAAAAAAAAAAAGTTGACAAATTCCTAGTAATATTCCGTGTCCAAATAAGTTAATTTATTAATCTAAACCACTTTTCGAATTTTTTCGGTCAATCCTCAAACGGTGTATGCTTTTTTTTAAATTTATTTTTTAAAAAGTAGCGAAGTAGCGACAACATTTCAAAAGTAGTTTGTAGTTGCTACATTTTTAAAAAAGTAGTTGTAGTTGTAGTTAACTACATTTATAACAAAGTAGTTGTAGTTGTGGTTCGCTACAAAAGAAATGTAGTTTTTCCAACCACTGGTCATATGGAGCCAAGTGGTACCCATGGAGCCAAGTGTGACACATGGCACCCTAAAGATGCCATAGGGAGCCTAACATGACCTTCAAGGGTGGCATAGGGAGTCACGTGGCACCCTTCAGGGAGTACCGCTGGTGCTACAACTTTTCCCCCTTAAAGGTGCCACATGTAACCTGTAGTTTTAACAGTGTACCTATTTTGGATTCATTTTTTAGACAAACCACAATGTTTTTATTTTATGAAAATTTATTTTTCAAAGCTTACTTTTTTGTTTTCGTTTTATTGCTGAGAAACACAGCCGAAATATTTTTAGCATTACAAGTTTAAACTAGCACAAAAAATCCTAGCACGGCCGTAGTAACGCTAGCGATAAATATTCTTCGATAAATAGATAATATTGCAACGTAAAACTTTGAGGCTATTGATTTTAATCTTAAGTATGTTTCATAATTATGCTTTTTGATTCTTCTGTTTCAACTTAGCGATATAACTGAGTAAAAAAAGGCGTATTTTTAGTTCAATAATTGAAAATTGTTTTCTTTAGTATTTTCATTTCCTCCACAAATAATAAAATGTTTTTCCCTTAAAATATAGATGATTTTGCTTCTTAAACTCTTATAATTATTTATGTAAACCTAATGGTGCTTCAATATAATTATGGAGAGTTTTTATATTTATATAAATCATATATTTCTGATTTAACGTTAAGCAACAACAATACAGTTTTTAAAATAATTTATGATTCAACACATTTCTCACGAGTCTCAAAGTTACTATGAGTAGCAATATTGACTTTGAGCTACGTTGATAATTCATTTTCTAAATATGAGAATAGATGAAATAATGTTATTAAAATAGGCGTGGGTAGTTAAAAGTTGTAAAAATATTTCACGTTTCCCTTATTGAAAAAAGGTACAACATTTTATAGTCGTTTACTCTTTGGAAATGCTTAGAGGCAAGTTACTATTACATATTAGTCTAAGAAAGAAATCTTAGTTAAAAAAAAATATTCAATGTTCGGTGCACCCTATAAAGGTGTAATTTGCTATGGATTTTCATAAATTTTAATACCAATTGGGATGATCAAAAGGGTTTTTTTTACCTACACACAAAATAATTGCTTATAGAAAAAGCTGCTCTGTGTTTTCCTTATTAGATTGGGCGGGTGTTTTTATGAAAGTATTACAGTTGATAAGCAGTAAAAAGCACACTCGGTAGTGGTCAATGAAATTAAGAGTGTATGAGGTTGTGACACAATTTGGCAACGTATTATTTTTAAATAGTTGACGGTAAATACCAAGGATCATTTGAGTTCAGTCTAGTGCTGATTATTTGAATTGCATAAAGAAAAATTAACTGTTTTCATACTTCAAATTCGTTAGATCTGATGCGATTTTTGAAGCCATTTTTTTTAAAACTTTTTATTCTAGCATGAGTTTATTTTTTATACTTTTGTACAATTAACAATTTTTTTATCCCCTCCTTACTACAAACAGGGATGTAATCAGACGATATGAAAATTATTTTTTTATACACGTCGATTTTTTGGTTTTATTTGATTCTTGTAATTTTTAAGTAGTTGGCTATTTACCCACATTGACTGTTGAATTGCATTTGAATTTTGTATTTTTAACGTTTATATAAGTTGTTGGCTCTAATTACACCAGTTGCATTCCTTCATTTTTATTTGATTTGTATATTAAAGTACTTTACCTCTACTTAAAAATTAAACTAAGACGATATTTCTTAGTTGCTACTGAAATATAAACTTTTCGATTGAATATAGCACTTTGAAAAAAAGAAAGGAAGAAAGAACATTTTTATCTAAACATATAAAAGAAAATATAACACAAAATTAGCTTTGATACATCAAATGTATGATTTTAAAAAATATCTATCTAATGACAGTTTAAAAATAAGTTCTGAGAAATATGGTATGTAAGGCATGCTAAGTTACGTGAATAAAGAAAGAGGAATGACCTCATAATTCATAAAACATATAACGAAGCACATCACGAGCAAAACAAAAAACAGAATTTGTCTTCTTAATATTCAAAATTTCCTTGTAAACAGTCAAAGATAGAAAAAATAACTTATTCGAATGCGATGACACAAATGGAATACTCAAGAAAAGAAAAAAATAAATCAAAAGTTTAAATAAATAAATGAATAAAATGAAGCGTTCTAATTCCCAAAGCAACGTCGGACATTGAACTCAAAATGCCCATTGCATTGTTCAGAATATTTATTTAAAAGGAAAAGGCCTTGCTTTAAATCGATGTAATATATGTAACCAAATTTGGTTTAATGTGAAATACCAGCAGAATTTCATTGCATTGCATTTAAAATAGAATGCAAGTAAACTGGTTTGACATATTGATTTGTTTTCAACCGATAATATTTCCGTATATAATGCGTGCAGATACTTTTAAAACTAAATCGCAAAATTATGAGTTTGGTCATTCAGACGATTGATTTAAATACTTCTTTCTTATTCTTGAACTGATAACGGTATTCAAAATTATTCACAAATCATTAATTTTTCCTTCGTAAAAAGAAAAAAAGAAGGTAGCCTAAAATGAGTAACTGTATAAAGTAAAACGAATATATCAATGCGACTTTACATTTAGGCTGCATTATTTTTTTGAATGTTAGTTTTCTTACGTAATGCAAAAAATTTATATCAAAAAAATAAAATACAAAAAGAGTAGTATCAAGCGTATTAGATGGAACTCTAAAATGAAACAAAAAAAAAAAAAAAGCTTTCACTGGATTCTTATGGGGAGGAAATGTTTTCAAATAGTAACAAACACTAAAAACTAAAATGTTGTTTTTACAGTATAATACATCGAATTTTATAGTAATAAACTGTAAAATAGCTAATTTTACTGTAACAAACTGTAAATTGCTAATTGTAAAGCAATAATCTGTAAAACTGCTAATTTTATAGTTTATTACTGTGCATTTTACAGTTTTAAACTAGAACTTCTACTGTGAGTACTATGTATTATACTGTTGTTTTTGCAAAATAATGCAGCTAATTGTATGATAATAAACTGTAAAATTGCTAATTTTACTGCAATAAACTGTAAAATCTCTGCTTCCAGTATTATACTGTAAAAACAACAGTTAGTTTTTGCTATGTAGACTTCTATATATATGTAATGCGTCTAAACTAAGGTCACCGAAGGTCCAATTTTAAACGAGACAATCTAATTAGTCAACGCCAGTTGTGAAGCATTGAACTATCCCATTTTCTGTCAGAATTTAACACTGAAAATTTCAACCGAAAATCTTGGGTGGAATTGTTTAAGCATTTTCATACCAATCAATTTAACCATGCGAAATTTCTTATAAAAAATTTAAATATTTTATGATTGCTTTGCCTATTGCACAGGTTAAAAAGGTATTTTCGTTGAGAAGTAAGCATTTTGATAAATAGGGAATTGCACGTTACAGTTCCTTTAGCAACATTGATTATGCAAGTAAAATGCTTGAAATCATGCCAACATTTTTATTCTTATTGAAAATCAGAGTCGGGTGTACTCGATCATATTTGTGCTTTAAAATTATAACTTCAACTCCTCACTTTTAAGAGTCCGTTTTCGCTATTTTCTGTAATAGGAAAACACAAATAGGATAAGAAAAATATGCTACTGTTTTAAATGCACGTGTTGCTTAAAAGTGTTAAATGTACCGTTTGAGAGAAAACGGTACATTCAACACTTTATTGGCACCTTTAGTATAGCGTTACTTTTATTGCAATAGTTGAAGCTTTTTCGTGTTCACTCTAAGCATGGGCTCAGGCAGGATTTTATGCAGTGTGTGTGTGGGGTGTGTGTATGTGGAGGGGGGGGGGGTGCATCAGATTAAAAAAAAAAACATTTTCACTACAGCTTTTATTTATTTTATTTTCATTAAATTTGATTTTTTATTTATTTTTCATTCAAATTTGTTTTACCATTTTTTTTTATTAAGATAATTTTTTATTTAATTTATTTACTATTAACAGTCTTTTTAAAGAAGTATAAAAGAAGAAAGAATAACAAATGTAAAAAGTAGATTGAAAAATAAATAAAACATTAAAGAAATGTAAAATATTTAATTTTTTTCCCTCGAAGCGATGGGGGTCGGGGGAGGTGCATCATCGTGCATCCATGACTCTAAGCAAGATATCACTAAAAACAGCACACTGATGATTCCGCATTCAAAAAGAAGAAGGAAAAAGCATGAAACTTGCTGTAGGAAATCCAGACAGAGATAAAACACGATCTTGATCTTGACTCGTGATGAAAATACCACTTTTGAAATAACTTAAACGTTTCTTACGCTGGATTAAAATTCTCAGTTGAAAAATAAAAGCACTATGCCATTGACTTGGAAAACAGTTTGTCTTACGTTACAAGTTGCCAACTTTAAGTCGAGACATTATTCGTTATTTTCTTCTTTTTGAATATAAATCAGAAACTAGAAACATCTGTATCGTTCTTCCCTCTTGGCCAGCTGCCTAAGATTTGGTCATAAGATGCAATTATTATAAGTTACAAAGTGATCTTTTCATTTTCTTAATCCAAAATGAAAAGTAGCATTTCATTTTAAAGGGGATTATTTCAAGTGGAGTCATGAACTAAATCTTTTTTTTCTCTTTGATTTATTGTGCTTTTACTAGCCAAAATGTATTTTTGAAAGCATGAGTTTGCCAGACTAAAAATTCTCTTTATGCTTCGTACTCGGACTTTAGCCTGTATTATTCCGAACTTTATTTTTGTATGATGAGTATTTAGAATAGTAGTGCTTACAGCAAACAATTTCAGAGCAGAGCTGAAATTATGTTTGTATTAAATTGCTTAGAAATATAGGATCTTAATGGCCTAAGTTGCCATACATTTTTGATCTAGTCCCTATTGATAAGGTTATTTAGAACTGTTTTGTAAAGCTTTCGAAAATTAAGATTTATTTTTCGCTCTTGTAATGGACTTGCTGGAAATCGTTACTTTGTCGATCAATGTTAATATGACAAAAAGTGTTTATGTTTCTTCGCTAAAACTGCATGATGAACTTTCAAGCATTTCTTAGCAATGTATTTCGAATCATAAAATTCCTTAACTATATCATGTTTTAATGGTCTAATTTGTTATCAATCTTTGAACTTCGTATCAGGGGGGAATTTTTGGTAGAGTTGGTTTGCATTTTTTTTTTTTTTTTTTTTGAAAATGAAGAAGTGACCTGTATACTGGATTTTCTGGAAATCCTTACTTTGTAACTTGCTGTTAATTGCCTTTTTGGATCTCCACCAGAAATTTGCACATTCATTTTAACAATCTTTTGCATTTCTGATTAGTAAAATAAAAGGTGTTAGAATCAAATATACAGTTTTTGAACAGTCAATTTAAGAGAAAAAAGTTTAAGCTCTACAAGAGTGATAATTGCAAAATTGTCAGCAGAATTCTTAGATTTTCTTGGCGGAAAAAAAAAATGTCTCGTATTTAACGCACTTTCACTTTTTGTGAGGGGACAATGAGGAAAATTGCGTCTCAGCAAGAAAAGGCACAAACTGTTTCCTGGTATGTAATGCAAAACTCAAATTCGTAACAACAGTGCAAAGAATATTTCGAACAGTTTCTAAAAGATATCCATTCTAGGATGAGAGCATTTAAAACGGCACAAAACTTTTCTACGGCTGTTATTTAAAAAATTAGTACATTTGCACGTGAGCTCCTTTAGTAGCCCTGAACTCAATTACTAGATCCCTTTGAAGCCATAAAAACGTTCAATGTTATTCTTAATTCTTATTAAATAATATGGATTTATTTTATGAACGAAACATTCTTCGCACCTGTTCGATACCAATTTGTGTTTTCTCTTGCTGGGACGCAGTTTTTCCCTTTGTCCCTCAAAAAAGCGCAAGTGCGTCAGAGGCGAGAATTAAAAAAAAAAATCCACCTACAAATGCTAAGAATTCAGCTGCGAAATTTTGCCATATCACCCACGTAGTGTCTAATTTTTTTAAAGGGTGATTTCAAATTTAGTACATTTGATTGGGATACCCTGTAGATCAGAAATCATCTCTTGAGGTAAAAGGATCTTCTCTTAAACTTCGAAGTTTAATGATCATAATGGTGATAAGGACTCAATCCGTATTATTTAAAATGGTAATTGAATCACTATTTAAAACGATTTAAACTGTTTTTATCAACATGATGGTACGTCTTGAATGTGTTTTTTTAATGATAATACTTCTTATGCTTTCAAACTTTAATGCTTTGGTAATGTTGATTGAAGTTAACGAAGATTTTGCTCTTTGACGAATATCCCATTTTGTAATTAGGTAAAATATGTTTTCTTTTTGCAGTTCAAAAGGTTTTAAAATTAGATCTATTTCAATAAGGCGTTGTTGACTTTTCTCTGCAGTTCAAATTAGCACTGTTGGATATTGACAGGTCTATTTTAAGTTTCACTCTTAACTTGAACCAATTTTTTTTCTTTACTATCAACACTCAGTTTTACTCCTTTAGTTACTGAAACATATCTAATATCGATAATTTAGTCTACAGTTTCACATTTTTTTCTCCGTAAAAGTCGAAAATATGAAACATTGTAAAACGCAGACATTCATGCACCGCTTTGTTTACTACACTATTTTGCTCCACTTTAATTCTTTCGCGTAAAAATCAAGCTATGGTAAAGATTTTTCAACGCAATATGCATAATCTAAAAAAAAAAAGAACATATTTTCAGTGAAAAAAAAATCGAGAACGTACTCAAATTACTATTCTAATATTAACTTTTATAAAACCTTGTTGCGTTTTAAATCATTTTTCTTACATCATACTTTATTTTTTAATCGATTTATTAATCTTGGTAATGCAAAGAGATTTTTTCTTAGCATAATACTCCCACTTATTTTCAGCGTTAAACTTCTTTTTTTCAATGTACGTTATTATATTCAAAAAATACAGTATAACTATTAATGATGTCACAAATGTTTTGAAACATTTTTGATCTTCCCGCCCCTTGTCATCAAATGTCACACTTCACTTAACCCTTCTCCACCCCTTGTCCCATGTCACGCTGTTTTTCATAAGCATATTCTCAGAAAAAAATCGTCATGTCACATGTTGTTGCCCCCCCCCCCCCCCCTCTTGCCACAAACTGCCTCAATTTCACAACTTTCCTCATCCCTGCTGCGTGCTGAAGTAAAATGTTGTTACACGTGTTTTATTTAGTTTTTCGGATACCATTTGCTTGCAATTGAAATTTAGCAAAAACTTAGAAATTTAATAATAATGCAACTGAAGTAAAATACTAAAAAACTCATTTTTTTCTCTTGTGAACTAATAGAAGTTAAAAGAGTATAAAGAACAGAAACTGGACTTAAATTTAAATATTTTGAAACGAAGAATTAAAGTTCTGGCTTATTTAGAACACTTAGGAAACACGTTTCACTTTTAACAAATGCAGTTACCTACAGTTCAAACCAGATTAAATTGTTTTTTGGAATTGAATCGCTGCATTTAATATGATTTTTAAAGTGCGCTACCAGTATTTGTGTCAAAATATTGTGCCCTCTATCCTAACCATCTTTTAAGATAAAATGCGGTTGAAAGGTTTCTTTTTAAAAAATAACTCTACATGAATGACCAGACATTAAATTTAAGACCATAAAATTAATCTTTGGACACAAAGTGACCTGATTTCCAACCCTGTTGGATATTTATGAGAAATAAGTTTCAAAGTTGCAGCAATTATTAATAGCCGTGTATCCACTAATACACTGCAAAAAATAAATGTTCTTTTTAGAGTATAATACAGTTATACTATTTATAGTCATTTTACAGTAATAAAGTAAAATTGCTAATTCTACAGTAATAAATAGTAAAATTGCTAGTTTTACAATAATAAACAGTAAAATTGCTAGTTTTACAGTTTATTGCTGTGCATTTTGCAGCTTTAAACTGGTAACTCTGCTGCCAGTACTACACTGCTGTTTTTAGAGCATAATAAATCTAATCTTATGGTAATAAACTAAAATGGCTAATTTTACAGTAATTAGCTATACAATTGCTAGTTTTACAGTAACAAACTGTAAAATATCTGGTTTTACAGTTTATAACTGTGCATTTTACAGTTTTAAACTGAAACCTCTGCTTTCAATACTGTAAAAACAACAGCTTATTTTATGCAGTGTATAAAGAATGCTAACAAGAAGTCACACTATTAATCAAAGTTAACTCCAAAGCGTCTCTCTCTCTCGCCTATATATATATAAATTATATACATGTATATTCACACTGCCAGAATCTTAACAAGGAATACATAAAGCCATAACTGGAGACAGCCTGTTTCTTACTATTTGAAGGCGTCTTGACGTCGAGTAGGCGGCGTCGCGCTTTTACATGGGTCAAGGGCCCGGTGTCGCACCGCAAGCATTACGAGCATTGAATTATAATGTAACGCATTAGACTACAAGGTGTCTTTTATTTACGTTTAGTGTTCTTGATTTACTTTAAAACCTGGTTGAGTTTTTGGTTATTCTGGAGTCGAAATAATACCCACTCGAGTTTGAAGTGGAATGTTAGCCAAAAATGCAGAGGAATTTTAATATATTCTTATTATTTTTATAAAATACTATTGATGAATAGCATTTTTTGGAAACACTACCCTGAAGTCATTAGTAGAAGAGAATGTTTCATTGCTTTGATGTCTAAATATATGACTAAGAGCACTCTTTGCTACGAAAATGAATTTTATTTTCAACTATATTTCACAAAACAAAACTAAGAATTTATCATAAAACCAAGAAGTAGAACGTGTGGTATATTAATCACAGTTTTTTGTGGTGAGTCATCCATTCTAGCCAGTACTGTAAGCATTTTTTTTGTATAGGGTCAGAAGTTTTTAAAATAAAGTTGTAGCATTGTAAAAGATGCCTCAATATTTTGTTATCCGTGATTTTTCTAATAGAGTGGTGCCCAGTGTTTCTGTCTCTAACCCTCAGATTAAAATTTCTCTTCTAGTTGCTCTCCCCATTAACATTCCTACACTTACAACAATGCCTGTTTTTTTTTTTTCTTTTTTTTGAATCATGGTTTTTCAACGTTTCATCGCACAAAATTGCAAATTACTGCAGACACGTGTTTCTGGGTTACAAGGAACTCTTTTTTCAATGCAATGAGGTGTATGTGATGTAGGGTGAAAAGTCACCCGAGAAAAACTCTGAATCGGATCTAATTCTCGGATGGCTATTCATCCTGAAGATCACACTTCATTGCATGAAAAAAGGGATTCATTGTAATCCCAAAACACGTTTCTTCAGTAATTTACTACCATTTTGTGTGATAAAATATTGAAATTCCTTATCTACTCTTCAGCACAGATGTATTTATTCAATTTTATCCAATTAATACCCGGATTTTTCATTTTTAAACTCTGCTATTGTATTTTATTCAATACTTGTATTAAAGGCCCAAACTTATTCAAAAGTAAATAAATAAGAATATGATAATAATAATAATAATAATATTTCATTGTTTGTTTTTGAGCTAGATATAGAATATTTAACACCCCAATGCGTTTTTTATTTATTTTACTTATTTATTTATTTATTATTTATTCATTTTTTTGATGAAACGATAAAACTACACGAGAGCTCTTTCTTTCAAAGAGCTTTGATAACCATTCAATTTTTTCTAAAACGAAAAAATTGGCAACAAGTTTCGTGTGAGAAACGAGGAAAAAGAAAAACTTGGGTCCCTTTGGTAAGAATTATGAATGAAACAAATTCTTAAAGAGTAGCGAAAGACAACTCACAACACGGAAACTCAAAATAAAGATTTGTCGACTTTTACTTAAAGGAATGTCAGCATTTAAAGAATTCCACTTGAAAAAAATGGGACTCAAAGCCAATTCAAAAATAATTGTGGTCAAGTCTTTTTAAAGATTCGAGAAGTCAGGGTATATACGATTCCTGGACAAATTATTGAAAGCACTAATGATTTTTTATGATCACTTGTTTAATACAATCTGGAGGGACGTTCCTGTTTGAACATTTGGTTATGTTTCACTACTATGCTAACCTTTCAGTCCCACAATAAATTTAACTGTATTATTATACTGTACCCAAGTAGCACACTTCGTTTTTTAAAGGGTGTAAAATGGTTATTAACGTTGTAACAACCGCTTAAAAACGTTTATAAAACGTTTAAAAGTTATTTGTGCTACCTGGGTATTATATGATGTTGTTCTTGAACAACACTGGTCTGAAAGCGTTAAGATATTGCTTACCAGTTAGTGATACATCTCAAAAATAAATAAATAAGCAAAAAAAAAATATTATTATATGCAATGAGTTACCGCCCGTAAGCCAGGGCTGAGGCAGAACTGAAGCAAAAGCACCCACAGCTCGATCATAGCATCCTAAGACTGCAGTTTCGCCCTTATTATGGGCTCCTCAGTTAGGAATAGCCAATGATCGAGCCGGAGGCAAAAATCCTCTTAAGGTAGCTAAGATAGCCAACAAACTGGTAGATAAAGTGAATTACCCAGCTTTTGCCTTCAAATTTCGAGTTGAGCCGCACCATAGTTTGCGGACGCTCGCTGGTGAGATAAATTCACTTTATCTACCAGTTTGTTGGCTATCTTAGCTACCTTAAGAGGATTTTTGCCTCCGGCTCGATCATTGGCTATTCCTAACTGAGGAGCCCATAATAAGGGCGAAACTGCAGTCTTAGGATGCTATGATCGAGCTGTGGGTGCATTATTATTATTATAATTTGACTTTTGACATCTGGAATTCAAATTATGTTTATCGCAATCATAGGTTGCGATAGGTGTGTGTGCTGCCATATGTATATGTTTTTCATCTTTTTTGAGAATTTGTAATACCGGTAATAATACCGGTATCCTGGTATTGTGTTTTTAAAAATACCGAATACCGGTACCGTGTTTTTGGTCCGGTATTGCAATCACTATGATACCACTAATATTATTAAGAATTGAATCAATAGTTTGTGTTTGATAAGTAAAGAAAATAAAATGCCGCAAAAGAGCACATATTTGAAGAAAAACTTCAGACACGTATTTCGGGGTTAAAAGGAACTCTTTTCAATGCAAAAGAAGTGAGCTTATAGATAAAGACATGCGAAAAAAGTATGTACGCATATTTCTGGAAAATCAGTGACCTTTGTATGCTGTTTTATATCCTTTTGCTTCTCTTAACGAAACTTATTATCCCCAATTTTTTAATTTATTTATACATTTATTTATTTGTTTATTTATTACAGCTCTCCTACATGTGGGATTATTTTCATTTTATACAGAACAGAAAAGTGGAATGATCTCAATTAGAACTTTTTTTAAATGGATCGAAGAACAATTGTTGAGGATTGAGATTGAAAACGTATGGCGTTAAAAACAATGCAGTTGGTCTTTTGAGACAAAAGTTCGATTATACCAAGCGTTTTATGAATGCTAAACTTTATAACATTCAAAAAAAAAAAAAAAAATCCAAAAGTAGCAAACAGAAGTATTTCGGATGCTAATTTGTGTTACAAAAAAAAAAAAAAAAAAAAAAAAAAAACATTTTAAAGCATAATTATCATTGGTGCAAAAGAAAGTTTTTAATATCACAATATTTTTTAAAAAAATATATTAAACTCTCAATTTACTAAATGGGTCACATACTACTCTTAATGTCTTGGTTCTACGAAAAAGATGAGTTTTTCCCCCATTACGCTAAAAATCTTGTCTGAGTAGTTTTTCTTTCTATGTGTAGCTCCATTTATTCTTTCCCGAGACTTTTAATACTTCTTTCAAAATTAAATTTAGTCTCTTTTTTCGTAAAAACAAAGGCATAATTAAAAAATCCAATTTCTTTACGATTCTCCAAACGATTAAATGGCATTTAGACAAAAATCTAACAATTGGTCGGCAAGACATCCTAATTTCTGTTCATTAAGCTCAAAATCAATGCCTCTGGTGTTAAAGCTTTGATGAGTTTATTGAACATTGGTGTAAATAAAGCGACAGCTCTAATTCCCTATTCTCCTTGCTTTTTGTTTCTATGTTTCCTGTTAATATGCTTTTCATGCGGGTCTGTTCGCTTCTGCAATTTAATGTAAACTGAATATAATGCTTATTTTAGAACTGATTTGAAACTTTTTTTTTTCATTTTTTTCATATAAAAAGGAAAAAAACTGATTAGCAGGAAAAATAAACTCTCCCATCTCTGGAAGTATTGTACAACAAAATCCTACAAAACTAAACTTTAATAATAATTAAAAGGACCCTCCCCCCCTTAAAAGGACCCTCCACGGAAAACAGGATAAATTAGAACGAAAAAAATTCTTTATTTTGAGTGAAATAAGTTACACACACACACTGTTAATTTTCAAAGTTCAATTTTTGTTTTCAGTATTTTATTTTTTAGAGTGGCAGTAAGGCTTCAAAGGTGGCTACCATCAGCTGTATTCCGTGCATTTTAAAAATATTCATTTCAAAATAGTCTTCTGTGGTATTTCTGCTCCCAAAATTTTAGACAGAAAGGTAAATATCGTTTCCGTTTTACACATTATACAGGGTGTCCACTCCTATCGTGGACCAATAGCTAATTTCTAAACCGTTAGAGATAAGCATATAGTTCATTTAGGAAAAAATCTCCAAATTACGAAAGGAATTTTGGGTCTACTCAATGTTTTTCAAAAAATCAAATTTTGAAAGAGTTACGAAATTTAAATTTTTATACAGCCCCCCAGTCCTATCAATCATATTCAGTAAAACATTCTAGACACTGTAACGTTTAAAACTAAAAAAAATCACTGTTATACCACAAAAATTGACCGAGTTATGACGTTTTGAAAAATCAAGATTTTGAAGGATTTCGCATACGGTCCCGTAAGCGATTTCTCGATGACGTCATGAAATAATGCAAAGTCTTGATTTTTCAAAACGTCATAACTCGGTCAATTTTTGTGGTAGAACAGTGATTTTTTTTTAGTTTTAAACGTTACAGTGTCAAGAATGTTTTACTAAATATGATTGATAGGACTGGGGCGCTGTATAAAAATTTAAATTTCGTAACTTTTTCAAATTTGATTTTTTGAAAAACATTGAATCGACCCAAAATTCCTTTCGTAATTTGGAGATTTTTTCCTAAATGAACTATATGCTTATCTCTAACGGTTTAGAAATTAGCTATTGGTCCACGATAGGAGTGGACACCCTGTATAAGAATTTAACTGCATTAGAAGTTATTTTATTGCAGGTTAAAGTTATCGTAAATGCATGTCCCACAGAATAAACGTAACTTTTGAAACTGATACTAAACTAAGAATTAAAACTTGAAATAATGATGGTTAATTAGTTTCCGTAATATGTATAACCATTTCTGAAAATATTTTCTAATTATTTCAAATTAATAATTAGTAATGAGATAATTTGTTCCGCCAATAGCATTAAGTTTAGAACATTTCAAACAAAGTATTTCTGAAAAAAATAACACTTGAGTGATATTACTGTTTTTCATTGTAATCTGTTGTAAATAGAGGTGTTTTTACAATTATGGAGACAAAAATATTTTTAACAAAAACAAATATTTTTTAAATTATAAAATAGGCATAAATGATTGCAATAATTATTTTCTTAGCATTTACTTTTAATAACAGTATTTGCTTAAATAATTCATCGTCTTTGCATTTAAATTTAATTTTGATTTTAGAATAGAAAGATGTCACCAGCAACTGTTAGTATAGTGAAGACAATGAGAGAGGCGTTAACCCTTTGAGTGGCTGCGACGTAAAATTCCGGTTTTTGATATTTCACTGAGTCAATTTAGCGTCCTGAATTTTGGAAAAAGTACCAATGAAACTAGGAACTTAATTATTGAACTCATGGTGATTCCAAAATGTTAAACTTAATTACTTGGAGGGAGAAAATAAATTATTAAGGGGTCCTAAAGTAGAATACATGCCACTTAAAGGGAAACTCAAGATTCTCTGAAAATAAGGGTAAAATAATATCTGAATTTGAAAAAAAAAAGAAAAAAAAACTGACCACAGTTGATACAGAAAAAATCTGATAAATCTAGTAACACGCGACGAGCGAAACTGTATACATACAAAAAACTATGAAGATATACCTTTTGCCTGGAGACTCCGTAAAACGGGGTGTATTGGGCAAGCGGGATGAATCGGAATAAAACTTCCCGATTATACAAAGAAATTCTTCATAAATATACGGTCGTGTATTTTGAGCTCTGAATTTATCAAAGTAGGTAATATTATTAGAAATTGGAAAACTTAACGCTTTTCATTCTGGCAACACTACTGGCTCATGAGCAAGGCTACACGCGGAGCGCTAAATCAGAGGGTCCCCCGCCGTTTGGTTGCGCGTCATTCTCGTGATCGCGGTGTGGCGAGTTCGATTCCCGCCCTCGCTCTGGTTGTAACTTCCTTCTCCGTGAACACAAACTCTGTCCTGTACTATGTATCTCTGTTGTACTATCTGTCATATTGGACGTGAGTTAATAAACGGGTCCTGTGTGACCAAGTACATGAACACGAAATCTGTGTTGTAAATAAATAAATAAACAAATAAAAACATCAAGTTTTCATCGCCCCTACAAAACTGTATGCAAGTACAGATCTCTTTATATTTTAAGCTTAAGAATAGTATTTTTCAATTATGCTTATGTCTTAGCTGCAGAGTACCACATTAGAATTGACAAATCTTTCAATTGTCTTGAAAATGAAGAACTCTTTACGGTGTTATAAATAAGGATTTGCGAGGCGAACCGAAACATTTTGTTTTGTTGTTTCAATTCATACTTATAAATATACAAAAAGATAAACGAAGAAAACTGTTTGAAAAATCAAAAGGATCACATTATATGAACTATTTGTACGACGGCGTTGCCCGATGTAAAAAGTTAAAAGATATACAAAATAGAAACTTTCGAGCAGAATTTGAAATTGTCTTCGCTTTTTCCCACTCTCAAAAATGCTAGTTTTAGCTTTTAAATTAAGATACATATAATCAGGATTCTCGCGCCGTAGTTGACCATGTAAAAAAATTATACCCGCTTAATCAGCGAAGACAAAATGGTTTGCTTCTATAGAAGAAACTTATTTTCATATGCACAGCAACGTTAATATTTGAGATCTATATCATTCCTGCAGAACTAAAAATTATCAGCCTACAGCTACCAGTTAGATAAAAAAGCTTTATCAGTAAAGATGAACCTGTCATTTAACCAGAAGGCTGAAACAAATTAATTATTAGAAAAATAACTTTTTAGTAATACTACTTGCGCTTTCAATAACTTTATTAAGAAGATATCAGTCAAAAATACCATGCTAGGAAAGTAGAACAACAGCAAAACGGCAGAAGAAAGTAGGACAGTATTTGTATATAGAAAACAAGCTCGTTATCTCGAATTTTTCCAGGGCCAAAGAGAGCATTTTCGACGCAAATTTTACTTTAAAACACCAAAAACTACTTCCATTTACATGTAAATACATCCACCTAAATGACGGGCCTGATAAGTTTTCAGCCTTGACTGTATAATTAATTTTTACCTAGTCACTGTGTAGACTGTTACGCACAGTCACTCAATATATCACTGCGTTATTAATTTTACAATGTAGCTAATTAATTTTTATCTGGTCTGGTTTTCATTGTAAAGATTCTTGATTAATTATATGATGTGCAGTTTTAGCAAAAAATGATAAGAAGGCAATTGAATTTCGATCAAAATCAAGCAAATAGCCATTTTGGAAGCAGCCACAAATTTCAAAGGAAAATTTATTGCTAATCGCGGCCAGGACGATTAATAAAATACCATTTTTCCCTCACACATTCTTTCGCCTTTTTCTTATACATATTTTTCTTCATTCGTAGTGGGATAGAAAAAGCTGTCAAGTCTACTAAAAACACTATTTTTATTGCTTTAAATCTTCCCCATATTTTTTGTATTTTCGTTCTTCGCTTTATATTTTTATCTTGCTTTTACTCCACGCGTCAGCATCGCTTTCAGGCAATTTTTCATTCAGTACGAGCTTGAAAGAAAAATATTTTGCCAACTGACTAAAAGATTTCAGTGATGTAAGTGTGAAATGTGAGGTATGTTTTATAATCAATAGACTGGAAATAGGAAAGGAAGGAACTTATTATTTTTATAAACTAAAGCATATGAGGGGTGCTCCCCTATTCTATCAATGTCAGTTTTTGTTGTTTGTTTAGTTTATACAGTATTTTGTAAATGACTCCAAAATGGCGTCATCTTATAATTTAAGAAAAATTACTATTTTTTTTTTATCTCTGCATGTAATTATGTGTTTTGTTTATTGCATAATCATATTTGCTACTTTCCTGCCGAATTTATTGTTAATCAAAGCAGTACTTTTCTTTTTTTTCGCATTTTACCACTCCGTGCTTAACTTTTGGCAGTGAGTGTAACACTCTCTTGTCCTATGGGGAAAAATATAAATATATTCACAAAAACTCGCCACGAGGCACGGGTCAGTTAAATAACCTAATCTTCGAGATGTAATCATTTTGACAATATTTCTTGTACATATCAAGCATAATTACTTCTTTTCGGGGAAATTTATATAGGGCTTAGTATTTTCCTTTACTCATTTTTTTTAATCATTAACGTCCGCATTTATGTAATATTGTATCCTTTGAAGTAGATTAATTGGCTTCAACTGTTCATAAAATTTTTTTTAAAAGAACCTCTCGAAAACTTTTTCGTTTAAAAAAACTATGATGAAGGGGAGAGGGTCAGATTTTACTCTCTGGTGGCTCCCGATAAAGCGATTCCGTATCTGGCCTGCGCAAAATGAATGTTGTACCTTCGAAATTCGTCTCAAAGAAAATAGTGGAAAAATGAAAGGAAAATTGTAAAATCTAAATGACACTGCTCAAGAAAAAATATGTTTTCACATACTTGGGGGAAATTTTGTTCTCCCCCCTACCCCCCTCTCCATACTGGCATGGTCTAAACACAAAAGATAATTCTAACTACTGCTTCGTGGTTCGGACAATGTGCAGTGCTGTAGTTGGGGGGAGGGGGGAGGGCGTCCCCGATAATAAGCGCAAATGTAAAGTATATTGGTCTAAAACCACTTTCTCTTTTTGTGAGTTTACCCCAAACCCCAAAACATTTTTATCCCCAACTATAACACTGAACTATAACATTCATAAATATTGTACTGATTAAAATTAAAATTACCCGCTGTTTTTTTTTCTCTTTCTTTTTCTTTTTACATAAGTACATACAGCAAATTTCCAAGAGAAAGAAAAAATAATTTTAAGTTTTATCCCTTAGCTTTCGGAGTTCCCCTTGAGTTTCAACTCTTGTATTATGCACGCATATGTATTTTGTTCCATTTTGTGCACAATTTAGTTAGAGTACGTATTCTTTGACCAATTTGGAAAGTTTTGAAAGAACGAACGGGCTTTTCTTTCTTTTTGTTCATTACACATTGTTGTTCCTTTCAAAGGTAAAAATCAGGTGACAGTTGAGAGTAGACTTCGATGTTAAATAATTAGTAATAAAAATGTCAATTAAATGTTAAAAATACCGATTAATTTATTTTTACGCCAATACAAAATAAAATTTATTTCTTTTATAAGGTATAGAAAAAACAATGGTAGAAAAAAAATATTATTGGCTTAAGGAGGAAAATGTTTAGGAATTTCATTCCTTGGGGAAAAGTTCCGGATTAAAATTCTTCATTCAGTTTTCTTTTATATTCGCCTAATTGTTCTTTTATCTTTCGCATTTCGTGTATTCTTATTAATTTCTTTAAAATGATATTAAATTAGCAATTTGTCTCAGGCATGACGTGCAGATGGCAGCACATCCCAGTCTCAATGTTAAAAAAAATCGATAATAAGCTGAATAGAGGTATAAGAGTAAGACACATTTTTTACAATGTTTCAGTGAATGAGAAAATAAAATAATTGTAGTAAAAAATATAGAAGGGAAGAAATAGGGGGGGGGGGTGAGAAAAAGAAAGAAAGGAAACAATCTGCAGTTCTTTCTGAAAACACATGCTTTATGCAAGTCGTATATTTATTATCCATTATCATATAAATTTTTGGACGGTAGACGGGGCATTTGCCCCCTTCATGTCTTTGAGTATTATAAATTATTTATAAGTACGTGCATGCACTCTGAGCCATTTTAAAGTGTAATTTACATTGAGTAAGTGCCTCCACCTATGTAAAATTTCGAACTGTCGGGTCTTTTCAAGTGCAAATCGCGAGGCGGGGGAGGGTGCCGGGTCGTGACCGTGACCACATGTTAGGTCACTGTTTCACACAACTGCTTATTCGGTACATTTTCTAATGATTCGGCAAATTGGGAGAAAAGAGTTTAGCATTGAAATCATTTTCTCATTATTATTATTTTAAAATGAATTGTAGGTATAATGTATATGATCGTATTTTAACATTCAGAATTTTATTCTGGGACTTGAGACTTTTCCCACTTCCAAAACTTTTAGTCCAGGGAGCCTCTAGTCATGTCCTGCCCCCCCTCAAGTGATTAAAAATAAATTAAAAAGCTGTGTTTTGGGAATTTAAAGTTGCGAAATATTCGCCCTCATCTTTTTTAACCCATTCAAAAAAAAAAAAAAAAGTAATAATAATAACTTAACCCAGTTCTGGTTATTTAAAATTTGAGAAGTTTCAAATAAAAAAATAAAATTAAATACTTACAATTCAAACTCAAACATTATTTGTGTGCTCTACGCTACAAACAATTAACATGCAAAATTTAAACGTATTAAATATTTTTGGCCTTTATATAAATGCATTTTACTTTACTTTTAGCCAAATATAAATGAACCCGTGTATTTACTTTCTCATGTCTTATCGAAATAGACAAAAAAAAAAAAAAAAATCAAAGCCTAAAAGTAAACAAATCTTGCTTTTTACTGTTTCTGATCAAGAAATAATCCTACCACTTTGATTAAGTCATGTCATGTCATGTCTGATTTTCTGAAAGTTTGTTGATTGTAGTGAAAACTACACTATCTAAAGTTCCATGTGACTTATTTTCTGCAAACCATCGCATGTCACTACCGTACCACTGCGGTCCCTCGCTGGTGTTCTAATTTTACATTAGCTACCAGTTTTTTTTGACTCTCTTCGCTTTTTTGCTACCAGTTTTTTTTGACTCCCTTCGCTTTTATAAGAGGATTTCTGCCTCCATCTCGGTTAATTCCTATTCCAAGCTGACAAGTGCCAATCAGCACGAAACTGCAGTACTTGGATGAAATAACTGAGTTGGCGGTGTATTGCATGTTTCTGCCTTAAGGACGGTAACTTACTGCTCAGAGTAAAATAGTCTCAAAGAGACTGTTTTTCATATTTTTCAGAAATAAACACTAATTACAACAGTGGGACAGAAAACAGAATAGGATGAACAGCATTTGGAAAGAAAAAATGTTTATTTTAATTAAAAACTAAATAAATAGTAAAATGTTGATCAAAAAAGTCAAAAGAATCTTTTGCATTTCTTTACGTTGATGTCAGTTGTTTGTTATCAATGTTTTATTTACCCAGGCCCATACCAAAAACAATTCAACTCCCTTCTAGGTATGTACCCGATTCACAACACTAATCATAAAAGTTTCAAAAGCTGAAACTTTATCACTTTTTTTCTGAAAATGCTAAATTTCAACTAATTTTCCAGCTTTTTCTACCGCAAGACAATCTCCATGCTTTGACCATACGTTCCTGACGGTAGAAAATACATGTTCGATTGGTCCAGAGCTTGGTAAGCAGCTTAAGTTAGGCAAAAAAGGTGTAAAACATTTCAGGTAATTTTTCAAACTTCTGAGTGTTTCTACTTTTAAAATCTATCACTTTAAAGGTCTTTCTTTTTTTATGAAGGTCTATTAATATTTGTAAAAACAAGCTATCAAGAAAGAGCTGGCACTAAAAGAGCTGACGGCAAAAGTTGATTTACCCGATTACCTTCATAGCAGCTTTGTGAAACTTTATTAGTTGAATTGAGTAGAACACTTACAGTAAGAATTAATATTTAACATTTTAACTTTTTCAATTAAATTATACATATGTTTCTCTGAAAAATAAACTTACTGAAGTGTTTCCATCACCTTTTTCCTTAAAAAGACAAAAAAAAAAAGCCCAGTATCTTTCAAAAAATCCAAACAAAAACCCAGTTTTCGCTGTTTTTTTTGTATGGGGGGGGGGGGATATTTAAAAATACTCTGGTTTTTTCCAACCTCGATTTTTATGGGGGCAAAACACTATGTTCACACTTCTCTGATGCTATCAGAGTCGGTCAGCATTTTTATAATTCACATGCTGTTAGTGCTGAGTTTAGAAAGAAAGAGCTGCATGGTAGAAAATATTTTCTTTAATGCATACCTGTTTATAAGAAGAGCCTTTATAGTCAACTTAAAAGATAACTTTTAGCTTGTTAGTTTTACATGCTATAAACAAACTTATCAGTATTTTCTTCTACTACCCAGTACAAGTAGTGAACACTGATGTGCAGAATGGTCAGAATGTGTGATTAACTGTAATATGGCAAATGTTTTGGACTCTAGAATAATTAATATATTCAATCATTTTTATTCAAGAATTTTACCACAACATTCTTACAGAAAAATGCATAAGTACTGACTAAACTAACAATCAGAGAAAAGGAAAAACCCTATGAAATGCTGGTGTACAGGATAAAATTTCAAACTCAATTGAAAGATCCAAAGTGCTTACGTCTAAGAGACAATATATTAGCATGACTATACAAACAAATGAGGCTATTAAGAACAAGATCATAAACATTATGCATAGATTTGATTTAATCAATCTAAAAAAACTTGAACACAATTAAGTTAGATTTTCAGGTTTACAGAGCATGAAGAAAGACTGTTACAGTATATGCTACCATGAAATATGTTTCACAGTAATGCAATAAATTTCAAAACTCAAACTGTACATTCAACAAATAGTATTTCAGTCAAAGGCATAGCAAGCATTTTTCATGAAGGGGTTTCTACTTATCTGACATACATGCATACACATATGATCACAGACATAGATATACAGAATGAGTTTTAATACAACATTCAAACTGAAATAACTTTGCATTGATACTGATTGCCCTACATTTTTTTTAAATCTGTAAGAGTGTAGAGAAGAAAGTTAATTGATAATTTTCCAATTGAAAATCTTTAGAGGTGATATAAGAATAATACAATGAATATTGTGTTTCTACTTGAACTACAATGGAATTCTGTCACAACAAATACCAATACATCGAAAGATCCATTTCAGCAAAAGAAAATTTTCAGTCCTGATTAACTTCCAATTACAGTGCTTGAATTTCAACAAAATTCGGCCCCTTGAAGACTGTTGTAACAGGATTTCACTGAACTTTCCTTCTTTGTAATGATGTTTCATAATGCACACCTATTATTTGACCTCACATAAAAATGAATTCACATGAGGGGAATAAGGTGGCCAATGCAGTGAGTACACCAAAAAAGTTATTTGAGTATAGGTAAACAATAGCTCAAGATCCAAACTTACTGTTAATAACATCAAAAAACTGCTTGTTCTTTGCAGAATGTCACCTCCATCTAGTATTTACCAATTTCCATAAGCGTTCATTATACTGAGCTTACTAATTAAGAATGAACTTGACAGTCTCAGCGTTACCTGTAGGTTGGAATTGACCACTAACAAATTCCCTTACTGCTCTCTGCAACTGCAAGAATTTGTTGCACCACCAAAGGCTTTGCAAAGTTATTTCAGTGTAATTTAAACTCATCCTATGAATGGAAAAACTAGATATTACATACTTTGAAAGTAACATATTTTAAATGAAGACAGTGGGTATAGGTTTCAGATTTTTACAAGCAACAAAAAAAGTTTAACAAAACTGCTCAGTGTAAATTCTACATTCAAATTACATAGGAAAATAACTTTTGTCCCTTCAAAAAAAATGCTTTTAAAAAGCATGCATTTACACAAACGTTTCTCAACTGTTCAACAATGGAAAAGTAAATGTAAGACAATATCCAAAAAAAAAAAAAGTATTGAACAAACTAATAATATAAAGCAGTGAGTAATTGCCTCTAAGCAAGGGCTAAGGCAGAAACATGCAATACACAGCCAACTCGTTCATTTCGATCGAAATGAACGAGTTGACGGTGTATTGCATGTTTCTAACTAATATTTTCATAAATATAGATTAGGGTCAGAATTTCAAGGAAACAAAAACAAAAAAAAAAAAAAACTTAAAAAAAAAGTGTTTTTTAGTGTTAAGTTTTTTATTTCAGGAAATATTTTTATAGCATTTAGTGCTATGAATTACTCTTATAAACACTTTTTGTATCTGGGTTGGTTAATAAAAACTGGGAGGATACACAAAAATGTGTAAAAAACACGCACACAGGAGCCCTGCTATGACATGGTAGATAGGTTTCCCTGCATTGTTTGAAACAGACATACGAGTCCAAATATCAGTGAAAAAAAGGGGTTACATACCAAAAGGAACACTAAGTTTTCTCCCCCCTCCCCTCCACCCTATTCTGCAGCTTCTTATTTCTGGGCGGCTACTAAGCAATGCAGTTAATTTTAAAACTGCATGAGATCAGCTCCTGAACCCCTCTAATTGCTATGCCAATGAATTCATGGGAATAAGATGATGTATTATTTACTAGGCTTGATTTATATCTTCAGCAGAGCAATCTAATTAGGTGCAGATATTGGCAGAGATAAAAAGTTCTTATTTTTAGTTTACTAAAAAAAGTTCAAAGAGTTTTACAATAAGACTTTTAAAAGCTTCCAAGATAAATTAAATCAACTACTCTATATCAAAGAGAGAGAAAGAGAGGAAAAAAAAAACTTAATATACACAATATTGTAAATAATACTGTGAAGTTTTCATGTTATATAGCATCAAAATTGTATTTACAGTCCAAATTTGCAAAATCACATTTCACTAAATAACTTGTTTCTTAAGAATGAATATTAAATTCAGTTATTTATAAAATTCAATAAATTGGTCATTGTAATATTTATTCCTACCACAGACACACAAGGTTAAAGCTGGTACCAACCATGCTTCGTGCAATGTCAATTTGTTCGTGGAGACACTAGTAGAGCTAGTTCAAAGTTTGCAAAAAAATAAAATTACTGCAATAAAGATGAAACTTTTGTGCTTAATAACGCTGATTTTATAATTTTCATGCTTCAATATTATCTTTATTATGAAGCTAATAATAGAACTAGTTTCTTCTGAAATCTACTAAATAATTTAGCAAACAAAAGTAATTTTACTAAATAATGACTTTCTCTTTTTTTAAATGTTTATGTTATGTATTAAATGTACTTGCAACTGCAATAAAATTCTTTACAATTTCTTTTACTACTATAGGTACTTATTGTAGTAAAAGAACATCAAGAAATAAAATATAGAAAAAATAACAGTAAACTAAACTCATAATGAAAAGGTCTAGTAATATTCAATGGTTGACATTTTAGCTAGATTCTAACCAACAAAAGTTTCTGTAAGTAAAGATCTACTAACAATCACACAAATAATAATGTCTCAGAAATTCTTCTGAGACAGAAAAAAAAAAAAAAAAAACATTACACCCGAGCATTAGTGAAAACGACTCATATTTTATGTATTTTAATTTAGATTTATCTTCAGAACTACATCACTGAGCAAATGCTTATTGATGTAAACTTTGAAATACTAACAGATTGCCTTACTCCAAGCATTAAATACACCAATAGTTGATTTTAATACTATGAATTAAAATGCACATGCACTATAAGAAAATAAAATTCAATTCCTGAACTCAATTTTTAAGAATTTGAACATTTTTTTCTACATTATGCTTGTTCAAATATTCATGAAAGTGAGTAATTGAGATTCAATTCTAAACTTAATACTGATAACACTGAAAGGATGAGCATTTATTTGTTTGGAAATGAAAAACTAGTAAAAAATACATATGAGTATATAAATGCTCACCATTTAACCACAAAAGGTTTTGAACTAGAGAGCAGTAGCATATTACACAAATTACATATAGCAAATGAAAAACCAACATAATCAATATGCTGAAAATTGTCAACAATAAATTTGTAAAAAGAGAGCTTTTGTAGTAACAACTTCCTCAGATTTAAGTGATTTATTGAGGAGTAGTTTACAGTAAGGTTTCATGCTTTATAAATTCAATAATAATGCTGAGCATTTGATTCTACAAAGGAGATAGTGATTACATACAATATATGCATCATAACTTGTGGTTATAATTGAAAGTACTATTCACAAATTATAACTATGATTGAATGTGCTAAATTAATAGAAAGCTTTTGTTGCATGATTTTTTAAAGATAATTTATAAATAGTTTTTAACATGTAATGTAACAATAAAATTTCATTGACTAAAGATTTTATCTGAAGCTATATCAAATACAAATTGATTTCGTATAAAATAGAATATGAAATGAGCAAGTAGCAGCTTTACATGCATAGTAAATATCTCACAACAATAACATGATCACCAAATATTTATATAATAACAAATAAATAAATAAGCTATAAACAATTACTATGCTATCACAGAAGAAAAGTCATAAAATAAGGTGCAAATCAATGAGAAAGGAAAAGTTCACTGAGCATAAAATGTGCATCATTGTGTTTTTCATCATTATATGCATAATGCATCTGTGTTTGTGGCCTCAGTTTTTCATAATTCGAGCAACAAGGCGAGCGTTCTTTCCATCTGGAACAACACTTTTCCATCACTGCCATTGCACCAAAACAAACACCTTCTTTATATCGGTTGGCTACAAAAAATGATAAGAAGTTTAGTACATGAAAAATTTTGAGTAAGAATCAATACACATAAATAATTTTTAAATCTTGTTATTTAGTTTATAAAAGTACAATATTCCTTTTTTTAACTTTATGTCCTGCCATGAAAATATATTAGAAAAAACTAAAAAGTTGAAGTATTTAGCGAAACAGAAAACGAGGCTCATTTCAGGTTGACAACAAGACATTGTAGGGGGAGTTGAGGCACCTTAGTCTGATTTTCTATATGATTTCACTTTTAATCTCATCAAAAAATAAATTAATAGTTTTATTTTATAAAATATGTTCACTGAACATTTCTCTTCATCCCAGATTTTTTTTAAATGTTAAATTGATTAACTTTTTTTACATTAAATTTTTGACGAAACCTCGTAAAGTAGAAAAATGCACACAAAATAAATCTTGTTGAAATTGATTTAGTACATAATTTTTGTTAAAATAAATAGAAAATCTATCATTTTTTTCCTATTCTTTTATTATTATTTTTAAACATGTGTAAAATGAAATTGATGTGTATGAAACAGTATTTTTAAAAATTTTATACACACAGAACAGTAAAGGTTTGTCTGAGCAATAACCACACAAATAAATAAATATAAATGTAACGAGGAGCGATAAGTACTTGGCCCAGCTAGGTCATTAGAGCCAGCTTTGGGGCATACCTAACTTTTACATAAAACAACAATTAAAATTAACAAAACTTTTAGATAAAATGACAAATTACAGGAACTAAAAGAAAATAATAGAAATTATTGAAAATTTCAAACTCCCTCAAAAGCAAAATCAGTCAAAAAAACTTCAAAGATATAAACAATAGTTCAGAGAGGAAAAAAAAATAAATAAAATTAAACTTCAACAGAAAATTTGAAGCAGAGCATACATTTTTCATTAAAAAGTTTCTTTTTTTTTTGGGGTGGGGGGTGATGGGTGCAGATATTGTTACACAGGGGTTAAATACCAACCTGGCACACAATATACACTTCGTATTTAACCAATTTATGAAGCACAAGGCACTCAGCCATTATTTTGTGTGACCATGACTCTGCTAATACATTTGTAACAATTAAATCAGTTAAAGTGAAGACAAAAAAATTTTAACTGATAAAATAAGTTGCTTTTTTTTGTTAGTTCTGTCATATCGGAAATTTTTCTGAGGACAATGGTCGGAGAACAAAAACCACAACCACTTATACCCAAAAGCATAAATTTTCTAAACAAGGGTCAACTGACCCTCTCTGACTCCCCTATATAAAGCTTCGGATTAGCGATTGCTAGTCGACCATTTCATTGAAATGGCTACCAAAGAATGAAGTTTCAGTCGCTAAAAGCCGCAACCGTTCTTAGACTTTGAAGTGCATTTGAATTTAGATGTTTGACCTATTTGAGTAGTTTTTATTTTTTATTTTATTTTTTTGAGTTTTTCTAGTAAGCATTGTCTTGATTTTGTACAAATTACTTTTTTTAAAAATTATGTATTGCAAATTAAATATTTTCAATTCAAGTAACAGAATATACGATTCATACTGTTTTGATATGTATATGTGCCATGCTTCAAAATGGTCCGTTTTCACGATTGCTGTATTTTTTCTTTTCAATTGGGTAAAGAGTACATATAATTTTGTTTACGACATGTTAAAATTCCAAATTTGATACAAAATAATTCTTTAAAGAATTTCTGACTAATAAAATAACCAAACCTGTATGAGTCATCAAATCTGCTTTTGTTGAATTATATTACCTGCATTTGTATCATATTTCAAAATTTGTAAAAAAAGTATTTTCTTTTGTGTGATGCTTATATCTTCTTAATATTAAAAAAATATTCACTGAAATTCTGTGTTATGTTTTTAGAGCATTGCAACCCTTTAATTTGCAGTTTTGTGATATGTACATAGGTACATTTTTTCAAAATGGTGACCAAAAGTGCAAAAGTGACAACCATTTTTCGTGACTTAAGTCGATAATGGCTACTATTCAGAATTTTTAATCTGGAGCTTTACCCCTAAACGATGGGTTAGCTATAATCTCAAATTGGAGATGAGCCAATTTTTCTTGACACTCAGTTAGCACATTATATAGGTATGGGATTAGTTTAAAAGACTTACAAAACAAATCCTTATACTAACAAATAAATAAGGCTCGACCGATGCATCGGCCAGGCCGATGCATCGGCGCCGATGGTTGAAACTTTTTCCATCGGCCATCGGCATCGGCCGCCGATGCTAAATTGGGAAAACATCGGCCCATCGGCCTCGAAAACATCTAAATGCCGATGGCTGGCCGATGTTTAGACAAAAAAAAAGTTTTCTTAAGAGGAAATTCTATCTTCTCTATTTTTTACTTCACAATTAAAAGTACGTTCACCATGTGGCTTGAAATCGAGCGGCAACGGGACCAACACAGTTCTGGGTTTTGGAATTTTCCTAATCGGTCAGATACCGAAATTTTCACAACACAGCAGGTACTTTCTGAGCGATCTCTTTGGTGAGAGTTTTTAGAATTACAGTAAAGCCTCTGAATGAAGGAATTAATTTTTGCGCATTTTTTTTCTTTTTTCTTTCTTTTTTTTTGTGTGTGTATGTGAATGAAAGCCTTTTTTTTGCTTTTTAATTTGAAAAAGATGTCAGTCAGATTTTGTTGGCAAACACATTTATTTTAAGAGAAGAAGGGATCAATGCTGTAAAATTTTGAGGAGAGACTCACCTCTGGTTTCTCTGTTACGTGATAAGATCATTGTTTTCATTTTGCTTTTCTCAAATCGAATATTGTGTTACTCAATTCTAAATTATCAAGTCTTGAATTGAATATTGAAGCTGTTACGATGTTTCCTTTAAGTCATATTCGTTTAAGCAGGAGTGCGGGGGCAACCTTGTGTTCAAAGCAAAAAAAAAAACTTTTCCCATTGATTTATCCTGATATTTCTTGACCATGAAGCGTGAAACTAACAAGTATTTAATTATGTGTATGCATAAAGTTGCACGGAACCCCCTTCCCCCAAAGGCGATGGCACACCCTCTTCAAATGCTACGGAACATCCTCCCCCCAAAATGTGTGCCCCTAAAAACTTCAATGGTGCACTCTACGTTTTATCAAGTGACCATATATCAAGTGTTTTCGCTTAATTGCCGATCTCATTATCATTGTATTAGCAACTAATAAAGTTTTATCAATAAGACTTCTTGCATTTTACCATTTATGAAAATGTATTAAAGCTCTACTAATATTTTAAATCTACTTTAAATACATTATTTTACTAGTAATGTATTAAATGAGTCATTCCACGTCAACTGGACCAATTTTTCAAATCGTCCCCACTCGACCATCTCCGATTTGGATTAGATTTTACATAGTGGTAGACATACCTATGAAACTAACCTGTGCAAATTTTTAACTTCCAAGATCCAAATCTGGAGGAGCTAGGATCCCGCAAAAATGTGGTCCAAAATGGCGGATCAGCTTCTTGAAACGAGTTGCAATGTTTAGGTTAAGGTTGCAGAAAATTTTATCATTCTGGGGGCCTAATATTTTTGGAGCTTAAAGTACTTATAGTTGTCAATACTCTTCAGTGTTTTTTGTGAGATTGCGCTTATTAGATTTTGTGTAGCACGCATCTAAACTTGCGAAAAACTCGATGGGCAATTTTTGCCCTTTATTTCTGGTTGTCATAAATTTTTAACAAAAACGATTTTAAACTTCTTACTTTGTAGTTCTATAGTCAGAGTTCTTGTTTTTAACGGGTTGCAGCTGCAAAGCTTAAATATTGATTTTATAAAATATATTGTCGTCCAAAGTGTCGAAAAAATCATTTTAATGAAAAATCGCCTGATTTCAACTTAATATATCTCAAGTTTATCACCTTCGACCATTTTTTCTTTGGTACCATTAGAAAGAACTCATTTTTTCCTATCGAAATGAGTTTTTTTTTTCGATGGTGTTCTTTCGAATAAGGATGAAAAAATTAGCTTGAAATAATGTTTGTTATGAAGAATTGGCATAATTAGGCTAAAACTGCAGAAAATTTGATCACACTGGGGGCCTAATATTTTTGGGGTTTAAAATACTTTTGGTTGTCAATACTCTCCAGTATTTTTTGTGAGATTGAGCTTAATTAATTTTGTGTAGCACGCATGTTAACTTGCAAAAAAACGCGGTGGGCAATCTTTGACCTGGATTCATAAATTTTTAACCAAACAAATTCAAAGGTTCATATTTCGTAGTTCTATTATCCAAATACTTAGTTTTAATGTTTTACAGCTGCAGAGCTTAAATATTGATTTTGTAAAAGATATTGTCGTCCAAAGTGTCTATCAAAATCATTTTAGTGAAAAATCGCCTGCTTTCAACTCACTGTATCTCAAGTTTGTCACCTTCCAACGTTTTTTCGTTGGCACCATTAGAATTTCCAAATTGAAGCCTAAAATGTGCAAATGTCGACTATCTTTAATGACGTTAAGTAAATGATGCAGTTTGAACCCTCGAAATTGGAGCTCTAAATACGCAATTGTAGGTCATTTTTGGTGATATGTAAGGGAATCACGGACTCGCCCCCATAGTTTTTCTGAAATTGAAGGCCTAAAAACGCTGTTGTTGGTCATCTCTGATTACTTCAGAGAAAGTGGCAAGATTTGTAACTCTTTTCAAAAGAAAAAAATCAAAATTGAAGTCTTGAACACGCAATTGTCAACTATCTTTGAAGAAGTTGGGAAGAGAAATATGGTTCGTGTCACTCTTTTAGAATTGTTTCGAAATCAATGTACTAAAAGCGCAAATGTGCGACGTCTCTAATGAGGTTATTATTGTGGAACGGAGCGCTAGCACGTTCCACAATCCAATTCCGGAAAAGTTTTTGAAATTAAAATCTTGATACACAACTTTGGTGCATTTTGATGTCGTTTGAGAAAGGGATGAGTTCTAGGCTTTTCCTCTTAAAATGTTCCAAATTGAAGTGCTGGCAGAACAATAGTAAGCCCTTTGAACGTTGAGAGAATGTATGTCCACAGACTCTCCCCAGATAACTTTCAAAAATTGAGGTTCTAAAAATGCTATCTTTGAGAAAAATCAGATAAAATTGAGTTATGGGCTCCTCCCCTACCCGGAAAGCTTTGAAGTTCAAATCATTAAAATGCAGTTGTTGACCATCTTTGATGATAGATGGGGGAAAAGGAATGCGATTTGATATTCTCTTCTGAAACATTTTCGAAATTGAAGTTTGTATGTCAATTTCAGGCCATCGTTACCGACGTTAAGTAAAAGCGTAGCGTTCATGAATTACTCTGAATTTTTAAAAATAAGATCCTTTAAACGTATTTGTAGATTATCTGTTACAAAGTTATGAAAATTGATGCAGTTCATAACTCTCCATATAAGTGTTTTGAAATTGACTCCCCCCCCCAAAAAAAAAAAAAAGGTTAGGCGATCTTCGATGATGCCAAGAGAAAAAGGATGGGCTTCACAAAGTCTCCCAATATTTTTTCGAAATAGATGTCCTGAAATGCAATTGTAGGATATCTTTGTTGCCACCTCTCAATATATTTAAAAAAATTCTTTTTTTTATATTCATTTATTAAATATTCACTTTCAGTCTTCGAGTATTCTGCTTACATACAGTTAAATTTATTCATGAGTTCCCCTTTTCCTGTTTCCCCCGTAAATGGGAATAAAAATACCATACTTTTACAAAATTGAATGCATTGAAAATAATAAACGAATAAAAAAAAAATATGCTACAAGTGCATAATTGGTATTTAAAATTTTTTTGTTTACTTTTGTGTAAAAAAATGCCCAAATTTAGAAAATACATAAATGTGTCTTTTTTTTTTCATTTTTCTTTTTTTTTTTAAATTAAAGTAATACATAAAATTTGAAGTTATTATTTTAAGTGACACAAGTATGTGCAGGAAAATCTAGTGAACACTAAATCGAGTGGTAGTAAAATAGAAATTTAGGCCAAAATCTGAATTACTTTATCATAAGGATTACAATTAAACTGTATTCGTAGAAATAAAAGTGGAATGAAATGAATATATGACCCTTCAAATCTCTTATAAACATTTATTTTTCTAATTGTTTGATTTTTTTTTTGCCATCGGCCATCGGCATCGGCCATCGGCCGATGGAAGAGGAAAATAATCGGCCATCGGCCATCGGCCAACTTTGAACAATCGGCCAACAATCGGCATCGGCCCATCGGCCAAAAAATGCCATCGGTCGAGCCTTACAAATAAATAAATAAATATCTTTATGCAGAAAAATTAAACATAAAATAACAAAGTTTTATTGCAAAAATCTAGTAGATTACTACTTATACATGTTTCAGCATTAAAAAAACTTTTACGAGTGCAAAGAATGTAAGTTTACGGAGGAAGAGACCTCCTCTCCCTCCTCAGTGGCAGCTCCAGAGGGGGCAATGGGGGCCATAGCTTCCTCCGACAGTCGAGAGAAATTTTTTAAAATAAGAACTAGGGCTTACTTATTTAAAATTCTAGTAACTGTTCCACTAATTTTTTACACAAGCAAATACAAATACTTTTTTTATATTCAGCCTATTGAAACAATTTTTCAGATATTAACATTATTTTAGTTCATTTACTTTCAAAACTAAAATTTTGCTTGCAAAAGCACTAGAATATAAATATAGCTGTAAGGTGAGGCAGCTTTTAAAGCGCTACAACATGAATAGTACTTTTCTCACTTCGTTCCATAAGCAAATTATGGAAAATTTCAACACTTTATTTTATTATATCTATGGCACTGTTTTATTCATGACTTTGATTTTCTATTGATTTTATTTTTGAGTAATGATTACAATTTATTTAGAGTTCATGAAAAATGAAACAAATATAAAAGAACTTTGAAACCATGTTGCATTTATTAACAAAAATTTTAAGAGGTTAAGAAGGCATGACAGTTAAAATGTACACAAAAATATATCGCTCCAAAGCAGCTTTGGTCTAAAATGTTAAAAGTTTTTTTTTAGTGGAGTTGCAGACATACATTTAAGCAAGAAAGTAAGAATACAGAGATGGATACAATGAAAATTTTACTATCCGAAACAGTCAGATGATTTTGGAAAAGAAATACTCAGGGGGGCATAATATAAAAATATATTTTTTTCAAATAAATAAAAGAAAATGAAAGTGTAGCCAAGGATTGAGGGAATGGGCTTCCAAAGCAAATCCTTTTCTCTGACTTCCTCAACTGAACGTGCTTTCTCTTCTAACATCATTAAATAAAGTCCAGAGTCCACAGTTGCTATTTTAAGATTTCAACTTTTTAAATTTTCCGTATAAGGGCCCCCGAACGCCACATATCGAAGATCGTCTGAAATTGCGTTTTTAGAACTTTAATTTAGAAAATTTTCTTGGGAACAGTTTAGAACAGTGGTTCCCAAATTGGGGGCAAATGCCCCAGAGGGAGGAAAGGGGCAGTAAATTCTTGCGGGGGATAGGGGGGTGATGGGTTTTTAAAAGAGAAAACAGTAGAGTGAGAGAAAGTGTAGTGAAAATCGAAATTGTAAACGTGTACGAAACCGGTTGTTGAGAGTTTGGACAATTAATCATAATTTAAGAAATAAACAAATTAAACTTCAAAAGCTTCGTCCTTGCACCTCGAATGAACCTTAGGAAGTATTTCGTCAGTCACTCTCAATTTTATCAATTTTCAGATCTTCAATTTATTTTCCTTCAAATTTTAAGTTTCAATGATATTAATTCCGCCAGATTCCATTGTAGAAAAGAAAATAATTTCTTGAAAAATGTACTTCTGTTTTTTGAAAAGTACGTCGATAATCTTAGTTAAATGTTACTCTTCAAATGCTTATCAGTTCGCATTGTTTTAAAGAAAGAAAAAATAAATAAAGGTATTTTATTTATTTTTTAATATATTCAATTTAAAAGTAATTGGTTCATTGCATACATTTTATTTCAAACTAAAGTTAGGTATTTACATTTTTAATAATATCGATGTTGAATTACGCCAAATTTATGGGTTTTTCAAGGAAGAGGGGGGGGGGGGGGCGCGATAGGTGTCAGTCAGAGGGTTGAAGGGTGCGATGATCTCTAAAAAGTTTGAAAACACTGGCTTAGAACCTAGTCCTAGGCTCTTAAGTGATAAAAGGTTGGCCTACTATTTTAATTTAGGATTTCAATTTCACAAATCAGGAGGAAAGTCTCCGAACCTAATCCCCTTATTAACCTCAAAAAACATCTAAAATTGCATTTTTATGACTTCAGTTTTGAAAAATTTCCGAAAGATAGTTCCAAACCTCACCCCCTTCATATTATGTCCCTAAAAGTGGCCTACAATTGCACTCTTCAATCCAGTTTTGAAAAATTTGGGAGAGTACGCCAAATCATATTCCAACGTTAATCAAGATGATCTAAAATTGCTTACAATACAAAAAAAGAAAAAATAGCCACATAAATGGGTTGACATAGCCAATATGCTATAGTCAAGCTGAAACAGGGTTCTGGAGATTTAAGTCTTTTTGTAGATTTAAGTTCACTAACTGCTATTTTTAGAGCCTTGAAGGGGCATAACTCCCATGATCCATCCTCTGAATCAACCGTTTGCCTCCGTCTCTTCCGATCAAAGAAATTCAAATTGTTTTAAACTTTATTGTTGTGTCAATTGAACTTGGAAAAACCAAACCTGCGATATGTCAAACATCTTATTTTCCAGATAAAAGAAAAAGAATGATTATCTAATTTGTTGGAGATATTTTCACCAATGCTTTAGTATGGGGAAAAAAGTTTGCTTGGATCCAAGCTGAATTAGTCTTTGATGATCAAGATGAATAGGAAAGCAAGTGAATTATTTGAAGAACTGCTTGGAACATCTCTGGATTCACTTGAAGTTTGAGATGCATTAATTATCTAAGCATTTATTTTTTACTTAGCTTTTTTTTATATATATATACCCTACTGTGGCTTTGACAATTTTTAAAGTCCACCGAAAGATCTTAATTCATATTTATGCAGATTTAAAACTAGTTTGTAAATGAGAATGGTTGAAGAATGAATGACTTTGTCTATTGCAACCAGGGTTGCCAGATTTAAGAACTGTAAATACGGGACAGCCTCATAGGCTGTCCCGTATTTACAGGGGATTGAGAAAAGAAGTCTAAAGGTTGAATTTTTACAACATTAACTTTAATATCAAACCTTTCTATCAAACCTTGACGCTAATATTAATTTTTCTTCTATCATATGAACAAGAACTACATTTTTTACCATTGCTTATTTTTCTTCATCAATATTAAGGGGAAAACGTTTAAAATTAACTATTTTGTAAGTTCGTACTTCCCTGTTATTAACCCTCTTTTTCTGACAAATTCCCGGTATTTCGAATTTTCCGATTGGGGCAAAAAGAAAAAAAAAATGTACATTTTCCAAAAAAAAAAAAAGAAAAAAAACAGCAAAAGTCAAGCCCACTTATATGTTGAAAAAAAAAAACATTTCTTTCCCAAAACCATGGGGAGGAGGCAGTTGCCCACCCGCCCTGATCCCCAAATGACGGGCCTATCTTGGCACGAAAGATATAATAGTCGCTTCTATTGATGGCAAATGTTTAGTATCCTACTTTTTCAAAACATTAGACGTACTAGTGGGGAAATTTGAATATGTGCAAAATATTTTTACTTTCTTCTATATCTAATATATAGAAGAGAGTATTGGATTCGTGAAAATTTTCGAATGTCGAATTTTGACGGATTTGCACGTTTTGAGGTACGCTGAGTCCATTTCGACCATTTTTGGAAAATGTCTGTCTGTGTGTTTGTCTGCATGTGTGTGACCAGTTTTTGTGGCCGCGCTGGAGCAAAAACTACTGCATGAAATCGAACAAAAATTTTTGCATATATATGTATCACTATGTGAACTGGTGCACCTGACTTTTTTTAGCGAATTCCTCCAAGGGGGGTGGAGCAATCGCACGTGTTCTGCGCGTGGGTGATTGCTATATCTCAGGAAGTAACCGGCGGAATAAAACAAAAATTGGTCCATAGGTAGACCCTATTGAGTACAGGTGCTGGTTTAATTTGCGTGTCAATATCTCCAAGGGGAGCAATCAAAAGTGCTTATTTTATCATTGCACCTACTGTATCTTGAGAAATATTGCTGCGATTTGAATGAAATTTGGAATAACACTAACCCAATATGGAAGCAAGCATTGATTAAATTTTGGCGCCAATCGCTCCAGGGGGAGGGTGGGGTGATTTTTGCGCTTAGTCAACAATGCGAAAAATTAAAAAATCACTTTAACGCTATTTAATTATCAAAACAGCTGAAAACTTTCAATGATTTGAAATTTTTAACTGTTGCCAATTTCTTTTTACTAACAAATAAAATGTTTGCAATTAATTTAAACAAGGCTTTTGCAATGATTTCCAATTTCGCTCATTGATTCTGCATTTGCAGGGTTATTACGATAATTGGGAAATTGGAGCTGTCTCCAATTATTCGGGCGAGTATGTATTTTATTTTGTAACCGGAATTCATAAGATAGATATAGAAGAAAGTTTCGTGACGGCCACGACAGCTAGTTATGAGTTGTTAACAAAAATCTTGATTGCAATTGAGTAGATATAGAATAAACTGAACTACTTAACCTAACTTCTAAAAGTTAGCCTAAAACAAATAAAAAAACAATATTTAATATCTTTAAGAGGAGAAAAACTGTACAGTTTTTTCAATATTATAAATTATAATATATTTTTTATAACATAATAATATTTTTTTTTTGTAATGGTACAAGTTTACTACTTGATTTTACTGCTGTAATAATTCTTCCTAAGTTTTACTGTGTCTTTAATTTGCCATAAAGCTCATTGCAATTTACGTTACGGCTGTTCATTGTAAATGCCGTTCATTCTAATGTTTTTAAAATGCGTATTTGTTTGCTAAGCAGAATAACACTTAGTTACATCTTTTAGTTTTAACTAAAAGCAAAGCAAATTTCAAAAGATAAATATCTAGTGACTAATATTAGCTGAACACTTATATTTCTTTCCTAAGGAAAATTTTGAGGAGGGCGTATATAATAAGGCACAATAAATCATTTACAAGGAGCTACTCTTTTACAATGAACGACATGTTTGTTGAATTGAATGTCACAATGATTCCTGCTCTAACCTCAATAGAACACTAACATTACACTTCAGAACAGAAAAACATTATGATTAAATAAATTTTCTTATCACTCTATTTCACATTTTTTGTTTTACTTTATTTTTTCTGAAAATAATGTTTCGCTTTGTAAAATGTTGTTCCTAGCTAAGAATACAGGACTTTAGCCGTCCCGTATCAAGGTTCCACGGGACGCGGGACAATTTTTCTAAAAACGGGACCGTCCCTTGAAATCCGTGACGCCTGGCAACCCTGATTGCAACCTTGTAGAGATATAAATATATTAATTAAACCTTTTTGAGAAAATCACAATTCATCCTTACAGGTAATTAGGATTTGTATATGCCGATATCAAACTAGAGTCGTACTTTTGATGAACCAAAGATTAGATAAACCTTCAAGAAACACCAAAACCTGTGCACAACATATTTTATTTTAGAGCATCTTAAAGTTTTGTGAATAATGTAAAATTAAGCTAGTTCTTCTGGAAATCATAGCTCTGACACACTTGGAACTGTGCCCATGTTTTAATGAAAACTAACCTTGGTTTTCAATCTCTTAATTAAACACTAATTTCATTTTTGTTTGTTAAAGCATTTACCATAACTGTCAGATATTTTATACAGTTAAACGTCATCTGATCCTTTTATACAATGTTTTCTACATTTTAGACATGTAGACATTAATGTTGTTTAATGTTTACTGCGTATATCATGTAATTTTGTTCATTCAAATTTTTGCCACCTTACTTCAAAATTGCAAATAAAAATTAATTTACTTATTTGTATGTTAGAAAAATGTAGATTTTCACTGTACCCTTTTATTTGTAACTAAAGTATGAAATCTCATAGTTAATTATTGCAGAAGTTTTGACCAATATATCTTTTTTCCAAATAAATTCTGCCCTCCTTCGCCCTTTCTACATACCCAGAGGGTAGCGCTCTCCGAGAACTTGTTCTAGAGCTGCTTTCTGTCCGCCCCCCGTTAACTTTATGAATCATACTAGAACTAATCAACCCTTTTTGAAACTATTACTACAACCTATCTAGTATAGTGTATGATGCATAAGTCCTGTTGGTTATTCTATAGATGCAATATTACTTTATCTACCTTCAGAAAAGCCAAACTGAATCATTCATTGTAGTATAACGTCCAGAATAGAGTTTAAACTTATTTGTAATTTCAAGGTTATCAGTTTGGAAATTAACATTCAATGATTTTATGATTCTAAAGCTAAAACATATCTATTGAAGAGAGTTGTTTTTTATAATTAGAGGGTTAAAGAAATAAATAAAACCATGCACAAACGACAAATATAATTTTTTAAAAGAAGTAGTTGGAAATAGAAAGCTACAAATATTCAAGAGGAGAAATTGATGATTTGAGAAAAGAAGATGATGTCAAGCAAAGACTTATCTTTAAATTCAAAAAAAAACAGCCGATTTCTGCCATATTTTCCTTGAATTTTGCCGCTAATTGCATTTTTCAAAGTTTGTGTATATTCATTATTCAGTTTCTTAATTCTCAAGAAAGCATAACTTAAAACTTTGTAACAACAATTAAAAATACAACTAAAAAACAATGGAATTATTTGTGCATTTGCGTTAGTACGACTTCTCGTTAAAGCGATTGGTTTTGTCTGGAAAAAAAGGGTCCGAACATAGACAATATTAAATTAATAATACCATTCATCCTTCATATGAACTTATTTAATTTTTTCAAAGCAGCACATGTGCAGATGTTAAGCAATCAGAAGGTTTAAATTTTTCAAACCACGAGAACCTCAAACCAGATTTTCGGTAATTAGACCATCGAACTTCGCAAAACAATATATCATATATATAATAGTCATAATGCAAAAATTTCCAAATTCTTTAAAATTGCAAGGAAATTATGAACCATGCGATTCGTAAAATATTGCATCATAACTTCGGTATATTTCCAGAGAAGTAACAAAAACACTCAAAACTTAAAGAGACTGATAACAAATAATTACCAACCTTTCAAGCATCGTTGCATGTCCAGTGCTTTGGAATAACAGGGATCAGGTGTCATTAATTCACATAATACAGAAGCCCACGGAACTAAGCCGCATCCCATTTTTGCTGGTGATTACGTGACTACCTGCACAATCAAAAGACAATTTTTTTATGTCTCAGGAAAAGTCACGCATGAAATCCTAGACCGCTTTTATTTATAAACAGCAATTCCGATTCCGATTAAAGGCTCGATTGTAAAATTGGAGGCTTCACTAGATATCCCCAAACTATTTCCCGCAATCTAGCGGCAAAAATAAAAAACTGCAGATCGCTGTCATCCATTCCATCTTATATTTCTTGTTCTGCATACATACATCTGTTTTTCTGCAAAATGCTCCATGAACAAATCCAGCTTCTAGTTTAAGACACAGAAAAGCCAGAATTAATAATTTTGCCAATTCCCTTTTGATTATTCCAATATTGCATTGCCTTATTAAAGTTTAAGGCAATTGAGGACAATCGCAATAAATGTTTATTTGCTTTTGCAAAACGAATGTCCTTACTATATATTTCATAGGACAGTCTGCGGCCAGCAGAGAACAGTAAACCATTTGCATAAAATTATCGTAGATTACATGGCAGTCAAGGCACCCAAATACATCCATTTTCCTCGGACGCTCCTCATTTTTAACAATTTGTCCCCATTTTTTTTTTAAAAAGTGAGTAAGCAGGTCTTTCCTTTGTGGGAAGCGGGGAGGGGAGACAATGTAACCTCTGGATTTCATAAACATTATGTAGTTATGAATTTTGTATATGCAGTCAATTCTCGACAGCTCGAAGTCCCAAGGGACCAGCTGAAACGTTCAAGTTAAGCTATCGTCAGTACCTTTCCAAGCTTTCTCAAGACTTTTTTTTTTAGAAGAAGTGCATAATAGATAGACTATAAAACTTATAGATGGTAAGATGGTATAAAATAAATTTTTACTACTACATTAAAGCATCTTTGCGAAGCAAAGTTTTTTGAAGATACTTGGAAAACGGAAGTTTTTTTCATACTTCTTACATTTTTTTTAATTGCATCTTCAAAAGTCATTAAGTTCTCCAACCCAATTCTACCTAGTCATGATTTTGGAATTTTACACCAACTACTGCAGTAAAATATTTGTAAAATGTGATAATTACTGACAGTTGGTAAAGATTTTTCTTCCTCATCTATGGATTCTGAAAAAGCGGATTCTCCCCAATAGCTTCCTAGAACAATTCTATACAATACACTGGGCTATTTCCTTAATATTCTAGAAATCTTTTATTTCCTCCCAGTAATTTTGACAAAATCATAAATACGAGACAGCTCAATTTTAAGTTTTCTTTACTTTTTATTACAACACTAAATTACACAAAAATTCGGTAAAATTCGGGTTTGTTACTAGTGGAACCTTTTTCTATGTCGTTAGGGCTGGGTGCATCTTCTTTGAAAAATTTAAAACTATCTTGGCTAGAATAGCAGAAGAAAAGACTTTCATTATTTTAAATAATCAAAAAGTTCTAGATTTTTAAACTGCGGAAGAGACAAAATTCATAGCTTTGATACTTTTGATGTCGAAAATATCCGCATTAACATTCCCCATCACCTTATAATTGACATTTCTGGAAAACTGTGCGACATGTATAAAGATTACATTAATCTAGATGAAAACAACTAGCTTAATCTAGCAAATTTCTGCTTTTTGGAAAATTATCTGTTTAATTGCTCTACTTTCGACAAACAGATAAATGGGATTCCAATGGGTACTTCTTTTTCTAGTGCATTTGCTAATGTTTTTCTGCATTTTTACAAATCCATATTTTTAATGAATAGCAAAGTAGAAACTTTAAGGTATATAGACGATATTATTATTTTTAACCACAACGACTTTCATAATTTATATAAAGAATAATACCCGGATGAACTAAGGATGATATAAGGGGAGCTGACGTATCCGACATTTTGGTTCCAAAAAGTACACATGTGGTTCCAATGGTATGTGTACAAAAACCGCGTTGAAGAAAACTAGTGCTATGTATATAAACTTCAGATGGCTGACCTAATTGAAGTTTAACTGTTCCAACTAATAACATGAGGATATTTCATTCATATAAATTGTAGACAAGCAACAAGGATGAAAATGGGTTTCTTTACCAAAAATATTTCCTCGTAAGCTAGTATTTAATTAGAGAATTCAGATATCTCTTACTAGATTTACTCAATGTAGCGTATTTTGACGATATAGCTACTATTGATTGAACTAATGAATTTCCAAATACTTTAAACGAGGTTGGATCGAAAGTCGTCTTGGAACCAAAATGTTGCATAAGTCGGCCTGTCCTCTATAGGGGTTCTAGGATGAACTAATGTTTAAGCGGACCTATATATAATGATTCAGCTACTTTCCTAGACATAAATATAAAACTGAGCAAAAATGGCACCAGTCTCGCACTTTATGATAAACGATTAGATTTTAATTTCAAAGTGTCACAGGCCCGTCATTTCGGGGTTCAGGGGGGGGGTCAATTGCCCCCCCCCTGACTTGGGGAAATCAATATATTTACAGGTAAGTAGGCGTGGTTTTTGCTATTTTTTGGCAAATTTACATTGTGTATACTTCCTTTGCCCCCCCCCCTGGAAAAATTCAAAATGACGGTCCTGTGTACTCACTAATTCATTTCTTCAGTTGCATTTGTAAAAAAATTTCTAAAAATATTATTCTCTCACATGTTTTACGGAACGAAAAATTTGCAAGATAAATCTGGATACGGCAATTCGGCATTTAACCGTCACTTTAACAGAAAGTCATTACCCAGCAAATTTCATAAATAGTTTAATCAATGACGCGGGGCATCGCTGGCAGTGTGGTAGAGTGTTCGTTTCTATAGCTGAAAGTGTGGGTTCGAGTCCCGTCTAGCTCATGGGTGTACTTCCTTTCTGTGTGTTGCAAATCTTTGTTGTTGTGGTGTAAAATACATCAATAAACATTGGAAATCTTATATTATTGCTGCCGAGGTATAAGCCACCCTGGGTAGGTTCGGCAAAACCCCCTAAATCACCATATCAAATCAAATTCAATCACTGACGCATTGACTCGGAAGTATGTGCATTTTTTATGTGCTTTCCATGGTTGTTTTATTTTGTCTGGAAAGTTTGTGTGTGTTTAGTTCCTAGTCCATTTATTTTATTCATATTTTGGTGTTTACTTTGTAATATTTTGGAATTTATCTTTGATTATATAATGTAGGTTAAGTCCAATACCACTTTTGCTTGTTTGTGAGATGTTGGGGACTTATGTTGCAATGTTTTTGGCTTTTTGCCAGAAACATTCTATAAACATCTCAAGGTTGATGGTTGTCCCTACCTAGGGAAATTCCCTCTGATGTGGCCCCGCAGTCTTAAGAGAGTTTTCGATTTGATGTTATCTATATTTCAATCTTCTAATATATATATATATATATACAGGGTGTCCACTCCAATCGTGGACCAATAGCTAATTTCTAAACCGTTAGAGATAAGCATATAGTTTATTTAGGAAAAAATCTCCAAATTATGAAAGGAATTTTGGGTCTATTCAATGTTTTTCAAAAAATCAAATTTTGAAAGAGTTACAAAATTTAAATTTTTATACAGCCCCCCAGTCCTATCAATCATATTTAGTAAAACATTCTTGACACTGTAACGTTTAAAACTAAAAAAAAATCACTCTTCTACCACAAAAATTGACCGAGTTATGACGTTTTGAAAAATCAAGATTTTGAAGAATTTCGCATACGGTCCCTTAAGCGATCGCTCGATGACGTCATGAAATAATGCAAAATCTTGATTTTTCAAAACGTCATAACTCGGTCCATTTTTGTGGTAGAAGAGTGATTTTTTTTTAGTTTTAAACGTTACAGTGTCAAGAATGTTTTACTAAATATGATTGATAGGACTGGGGGGGCTGTATAAAAATTTAAATTTCGTAACTCTTTCAAAATTTGATTTTTTGAAAAACATTGAATAGACCCAAAATTCCTTTCGTAATTTGGAGATTTTTTCCTAAATAAACTATATGCTTATCTCTAACGGTTTAGAAATTAGCTATTGGTCCACGATTGGAGTGGACACCCTGTATATATATATATAAACATACATCATGAACGCTTTCGATTTCTGCTCTTTGAAAATTCAGCAACTGGTTTCGGATTTGATCTTGCGCCTTTGGGTGTGAGAGGATAATGCTTAACAAAGACACCAGTCTGTCGGCCAGTGCTTAAGTTCTAGAAATGATAACCTTATAAATCCGGAGGTTCGACCTATATTTGTTTCTCTATCTATAAATCAGCGTTTATCAACTTTTTTGTATTTGCTCTATCCCATTTTCAATCATAATTTTCTTCGCACCCATCCATTCTTCTTATAATACACTAACAGAAAAGATAATGCTTTATTAACATTTTGACGCGAAAACTATAGTATGACTTAATTTAAAAATCAACACTAAACCTACGGAAAGTTTGATGTTTAAACAAAGTTCTTGATTTCCACAGCTATCGTTAAACGATTATTTTATTTCAATAACTTTTCACTCCATTCCTAAGCTAAATAACTGTGTCTATTTATGAAACTATAATTATTGCAAATGTTTGTTATAAAATAGGCATAATGGGTTATACGTCTTCGTTGCATAAAACGGAGAATTTATTTTAGCACAACTTTACTGCTTTCATGTAAATAATAGTTGAAATTCAAGTAACGAATAAAATAAATTTTCGCTGCGAACAAACAACGCAACTGTTAAAATAAAAATGCAGCGTTGGAGTCAAAAAAAAAAAAAAAAACATAAGTTTGATAATACAGTGAACTCTCACTTATGCGCCGGCCCAAGAGACCAATAGAAAAAGGCGCATAAGTGAGAGAGACGTATAAGCGAACAAACCTATTTGTAGGACTAAAACGCAACATAGGTTCTAATGAGAGAATGAATAAGAAGTTTCTACACAAAAGAGACATATTAATACACTGCGATGCAAAAGTTTAGACAAAATGCAAATGTGTGAATAAAAAGAAAACTATTCAACGAAATGCTTTCAAATTTCTACTGCAGATACACAATATGGTCCCAAATACGTGTCTGGAGTTCTTATAACTATAACTGGAATCAAATTTTGGAGAAAAAAAAGACATTTTTTTACATTGTTGCAAAAGTTTAGACAATAGTCAGATTTTATGCAAATAACCCTTATAATGTGATTGGTGGAGGAAATGCGGGACTGTATTATTCATTTATAAAGTGCAGAGATTGCTGAATAAATAATCAAAATCTCAAAAGCTCTTTAGTTCTCGTGTAAAGAAGATGAGAAAGTTTGAAAGCCGAAATTTGAAAATGAACCTACTTTATTAATTTTTTGTCTTTTAAATCGGCTCTAGTAGGGTAGTACATTGTTTTTACTTTGTGGAGAGCAAATTCAGACATGCGTATCGATCAAAAAGTCCAAGAAAAATTATATTTCTTAAGGATGAAGGAATTGAAAAAACGGCTCAGACTGACGATTCGCCCCTTAATCCACAAAACTTCAACTTGGGTCAAAAACAGCACGTGACAGCATAAGTAGATGAACAACTGAATCGGAATGCATTAAAAAAACAAAGAATTGTGCCTGAGCATTTTCGGACAGAGAGTCCCAAATAAGCCAGATTTTAATGTGAAAAGCAGCATATGTATCACCGTGACTAAAAAATGAATGGTACTTTCTTTGATAAAAATTATTAAAATTGGAATGGCCTAAATGGATTATAATTATTTTCACGGGACTTGAGAAATATCCAATGACCATATGCTGTGCTGCTTTTACCAATCAAATCTGGCTTATTTGGGACACTCTGTCTGAAAAGGCTCAAGCACAATTCTTTGTTTTTTTATGCATTCCGATTCAGTTGTTCATCTACTTATGCTGTCAGGTGCTGTTTTTGACCCAAGTTGAAGTTTTGTAGGATTAAAGGGCGAATCGTCAGTCTGAGCCGTTTCTTCAATTCCTTCGTCCTTAAGAAATATAATTTTCTTGGATTTTTTGATCGACACGTATGTCTGAATTTGCTCTCCACAAAGTAAAAAACAATGTCTAACCATCAGGGTTGGCAAGTTTTTGACAGTCGGAGGTTTTATCCGGTTTTAACCGTGGTTTTTACCGTCATGTCAAAAACCCCGTTTTGACATGGTTTGTGATATAATTGTCAAAAACCTAAATTTCTGTCCAAAACATATTCAAATTTGATATTGATAATCAAAATACATTTTCAAATGAGTTTTACAATTTCTGATTTCAGACACTGAAGTAAACTTTTGGAGTTTTGGTTATTAAAATAAAGTGTAATAAGCAATCCTAAACATAATTGAAGGGCTCGGGAGTAAATAATGGTAACTAACATTTTAAAAAATCAAACATGTGGCTTTGAATATGGCTTTATTGCTGCGAGAAATTACTGTAACAGGTTTTTTTTATTTAAAAAATGATGTGGGTACATTAATTAAGTCAGGGACGTCATTTCAAGTTTTTCCAGGGGGGGGGGGGGCAAAGGCCCAAAGGGTCCAAATACAATGCAATTTCATCGGAAAACATTAAAAACCACGCCCACTTATCTGTAAATGCATTGATTTCTCAAAGCCGGGGAGGGGGGGGGAGCAATTGACCCCCCCCCCTGCCCCTCTAAATGACGGGCCTGAATTAAGTGCTGTGTGTCTTGGGTATACTTAATAAATTTTTACAAGTGATTTTTTTAATTTTAATTTGAAATAGTCCGATTTTTAGAATTTGTCAGATACCATTATTTACTCCCGAGCCCTTCAATTGGGATACTACAAGATGCTTACATGTGGAAAATAAAATAAATGAATGAGCTACTATCATTATAGAATAAAAATTAATTATAAATAAAAATATATTAAAACATAAACCTAATTACAATTAAAAAAATTTAGGAAACAGAAATTGCATAATGCACATTTGCCTGGTATTATTTGTAGACTTACGTACATTAAATAAACCATCTTAAGTAAACAGTTACTTAAGGTATTTAGTCCCAATCTAAATCGTTTTTTCCGCGAAGCATGCGGGTTACAAAAGACCAGTTTTAATGCTTTTTGGACGTGTATGTATTGTTTTTTTGTTATGAGTTTTAAAGAAACCACAGTAATACTATTGAAACAATAAGCTTATTTTCCAGTACAGAATATTTATAGTAATTCTCAGATAAAGTTGATTACAAAAGTAACAACAATAACTAATAAATAGATAAATAAAATAGTTTGATCAAAAATATTTAGCAGATTTGTACACTGAGTGCTACTTAATTTAGTTTTGCTTTTACTCAAAAGAAAATAAATCACTTTAAATTCTGATATAAAGATTTTTAGATTGATAAAATAGCTAATTAATAGTTTATTAAAACATTTAAACAAAACTACTTTAAAAACTGGATTTAAGTTTTAATATTTAACTTTTTTCATGGCATAACAAGTTAATTTAAAAGAATGCAAATTAATTTTCATTAAATTTATTAATTTAATTTTTATTAAACTTGATTGATAAGATAACTAATTGATAGTTATTAAAACATTTAAACAAAACTACTCTAAAATTTGGATTTAAGTTATAATATTTAACTTTTTTTCACTCCATAACAAGTTAATTTAAAAGAATGAATTAATTTTCATTAAATTTATTAATTTAATTTTTATTAAACTTGATTGATAAGATAACTAATTGATAGTTATATAAACATTTAAACAAAACTACTTTAAAAGCTGGATTTAAGTCTCAATATTTAACTTTTTTCACGGCAAAACAAGTTAGTTTAAAAGAATGAGAAATAATTTTCATTAAATTTATTAATTTAATGTTTATTAAACTTGATTGATAAGATGTATAAATTTTTATTTAATACTTTTCAGGATGAGAAACCTTATATGTTTATAAAAAATCTCAATAACCACTGTATTTTGAGTTTTCGACATGTTTTTGACATTTTCGACAGGTTTTCGACGTTTTTGACAGGTTTTCGACGTTTTTGACAGGTTTTCGACGGGTTTTCGACATGTCATGTCAAAAACTGGTTTTTGACGTCAAAAACACAACCCTGCTAACCATACTAGAGCCGATTTAAAAGACCGAAAATTACTAAAGTAGGCTCATTTTCAAATTTCGACTTCCAAACTTTCTCATCTTCTTTACAGGAGAACTAAAGAGCTTTTGAGATTTTGATTATTTATTCAGCAATCTCTGCACTTTATAAATGAATAATACAGTCCCGCATTTTCTTCAACAATCACATTTCAAGGGATATTTGCATAAAATCTGACTATTGTCTAAACTTTTGCAACAATGTAAAAAAATGTCTTTTGTAATATCCAAAATTTGATTCCAGTTATAGTTATAAGAACTCCAGACACGTATTTGGGACCATATTGTGTACCTGCAGTAGAAATTTGAAAGCATTTCGTTAAACAGTTTTCTTTTTATTCACATATTTGCATTTTGTCTAAACTTTTGCATCGCAGTGTATGTCTCTTATTAGTACGGTTTGGCAATTACTGTAACGTAACTACAATGATAAAGAGAAAACAAAAATTGTAGTACACCTAATTACAAGCTGTTCCCTTTAAAACGATACATAATGAATGATTGTCCCTCACCAAACTCTAGTTCATGCGGAAAAGATGCCTTCCGTGAGCAATAAAGGCGAAATAATTAAGAGGAAAGTGAAGAAAAATGCTTATTTCTTAAAGAAAATAAATATATATTTTTTAATTTTACGGAAAATTCGGCGCATAAGTGAAATATGTATCTATAGAGTGACGCATAAACGAATGATACTATCATTATTTTGCTATGGAATGTGCTGGGACCATTTGAAATCGCCGTATAAGTGGAAAAGGCGCATAAATGAGGCGGCGTATAAGTGAGCGTTCACTGTGTATTTGAAAAATGTATTTCTTTTCAAATAAAATGGTTTTGGAAACTCGAACACGAACTAGGTGCTTCGCAAATATTTTAACCAAAAATGCAAAAATGATAGTTCAAGGGAATGTAGGGGAATGTGGGGCAAAGTGAAATAGTTAAGTTTTCTCACCTGTTTCAAACTGAAAAAAATTGGAAATTTGTTTTAAAAATTAGTGTACATAAAGGAGGAAAAATGTATTTTGTCATACAACTTGAGTTCAAATATTATCTTTCATTTTTGGCCGTTATTTTGCACTTTCAAAAAAAGGTGGAAATTTTTTCCCTCAAAAAACCATGGGGCAAAGTGAAAAATACAATACTTTGGAATGAAACATGTTCTTTTTGATGAGTTACAGTAAATTTAGTCAAATGAATGTCTAAATAAACGAATGAATCATTAATGGAAAAATAAGCGGATAAATAAATAAACTAATGAATGAATGAATTAATATATGAGAAAAAGAAATGAGTGAATTAATTAATAACAAAATAAGTGAATGATTGAATAAATAGGAGAAATAATTAGTAACAGAATGTGAATAAATAATTAAATGAAGAAATACGTACGCGATTTGTTGAATAAATGCATAAGTAAACAAAATATGCTATTTCACTTTGCCCCATCCACTTTGCCCCGCGTGCACTTGACAAATTACATTGAACATTTAAAATACAAACTTGCGTAATATAAACTAAATAAGGACTCCACTGAACATCAGTAGATCCCAGTTAATAGTTAAAATGATAATTACAAAAATGTTACTATTTTACATTAACCAAAAATATTTTTGAAAAATCACGATTATTTCAATAAAGGTATCAAATTTTGAAAATGACTTGTATAATTTTTTGCGTAAATCCTGCGCTGTTTATTTTTTGACAGGAATCAACTGTATGTTTAGGAACTCAGTTAAAATATTGCTAGATAGGTGGCGTTGCAAACTGGGAAAATATTTTACCTTTAACTTTGCCCCGCTCTTTCACTTCGCCCCATATTTCCCTACTGATTAATCCTACACTGTATAGCCGTGCCAATTGGATACATGGACAATTTTTCCTTATGACCATGCATAAGGCAACTCAAGCATAAAAAGCAAGTGTTAGGTATATTTAAAGCAAATATAACCATCTATCCTCAATTTTTTTTTAAAAATATGTTCCAATGTTTTTTTATAATACTAAAAAGCATATATATGTCTTTCAAAGAAAAAAAAATCATGCAGTGTAGGGTTATAGTTTTTCATACTTCAAATGAGAAAATATTCGTTCATATTGTCACCCATTTGCCCAGCTTTTCAGAAAAAAAATCACCATCGGCTGCTTTGAAATCAGTGTATCGGTTTCAACTCAATATAGAAAAGAGTTTAGATTGTCCGCATTTTGCAAAACAGGCTGCAGGAGCTAATACCAAATTTCTAACTCTAATAACGTAGTTTTTAAATACATTTTACAGTAATGATACAACCTTCTTTAAAAAATTTATTATAAGCGGAAATGCTTGAATGTGTGTTCTATATTTCTTTATGTCAAATGTCAGCCTTTATATTACAGCATATGATATATATATATATATATATATATATATATATATATATATATATATATATATATATATATATATATATATATATATATATATATATATATATATATATATATATATATATATATATATTGTTTGTCCCACTTTTTATAAAACTGATAGAATTTGTATTAAAGACAAATGTCGTTTTCATCTAGAATTATATATATATATATATATATATATATATATATATATATATATCATATGCTGTAATATAAAGGCTGACATTTGACATTAAAGAAATATAGATACACACATTCAAGCAATTCCGCATATAATAAAGTTTTTAAAGAAGGTAGTTTAAAGTACTGTAAAATGTATTTTAAACAAACTACGGTATTAGAGTATGGCATTTGAGTATTAGCTCCTGCAGCCTGTTTTGGCCAAATGCGGACTAGACACAATCCTAAATACTCTTTTCTATATTGAGTGGAAACCGATTACATTGATTTCAAAGCCTGCCGATGAGTGGTTTGGGGGGTCTGATATATGCATGGGTAAAAGCAGGGCTAAAAGGGGGGGCGGAGGGGGGAGGGTATGGGGGTCAAAGCGGCGGAGGTATTGCTGGTTCTCAGTTTGTAGATGTATTAAACATAGTGGCTGCGATGCGACCCTGAGCGTTTGAGCGTGTTTTTCTTTTTTTAGTGGGGTAGCTGGTTACGTTCACCAGTCTACAGGGACTCAGGCCTGCAACTCTAGGTGGGGATGGGGGAAGTGGGGGGGGGGGGGGGGGTTCGGGGTTAGTCTCAATATAGTATTTGTTGTCACCTGATGTGTGTGTGTGCGGGGGGGAGGAGGTGTTTTTTTTATATGGGGGGTTTTTGGGGGGGGTTGTTACGGGGTTTAGAGGGTTATGGGGTTCATGTGGGTCATTTTTTTTTTTTTTTTTTTTTTTAATTTGTGGGTGTGTGTGCCATGTGTTAGGGGTGGTGTGGTATGTGGTTGGCTGGGTGGTCGAGTAGATGGGGCACGTGGATGGCGGGCCAGCCGTTGGGGTGAGGTATGTTAGTAAAGGCGATAGGGTGGCCTGGGGTGAACAATAGCGGGGGCCTCACGCTAATGGTGTTGGGTTAAAGCTGTTGGTTGATAGTTTCGAGGGGGTGGTGGCTTTGGTGTGCAGATGGGTTAAGTGGGGGGAGACATGGTGTGTAAGTGTGTGGGGTTTGTGTCGGGGTGTGGGTGTGACAGGGAGCAGTGGGATCGCTAATGAGGGTGCGCCGGAGATGCGGGGACGTAGGCGCGGGGTAGGTTTAAATTTCGAAATCCTTAATATATACCTTACCACATCAGGCCTTTTTTATGCTTGAGCTGAGTCTTGCCTTCTTTTTCCGCCTTTTCCCTTATGCCATGGGTCATCATTAAGGAAAAAATTGTTGTCCAGGTATCCAATTGGGGACGGAAGGCAGTGTGTTTAGTGCATGTAGGGTTTAATCAGGAGGGGAAATGTGGGGCGAAAGCGAATCAGTGAAAAAGTGAAAGACAATTATTCATTATGTATCGTTTTAGAGGGAACAGCTTGTAATTAGGTATACTACAATTTTTGTTTTCTCTTTATCATTGTAGTTACGTTACAGTAATTGCCAAACCGTACTAATAAGAGACATATTAATATGTCTCTTTTGTGTAGAAACTTCTTATTCATTCTCTCATTAGAACCTATGTTGCGTTTTAGTCCTATAAATAGGTTTGTTCGCTTATACGTCTCTCTCACTTATGCGCCTTTTTCTATTGGTCTCTTGGGCCGGCGCATAAGTGAGAGTTCACTGTATTATCAAACTTATGTTTTTTTTTTTTTTTTTGACTCCAACGCTGCATTTTTATTTTAAACAGTTGGCGTTGTTTGTTCGCAGCGAAAATTTATTTTATTCGTTACTTGAATTTCAACTATTATTTACATGAAAGCAGTAAAGTTGTGCTAAAATAAATTCTCCGTTTTATGCAACGAAGACGTATAACCCATTATGCCTATTTTATAACAAACATTTGCAATAATTATAGTTTCATAAATAGAACACGTTTATTTAGACTTAGGAAATGGTAGTGAAAGTTATTGAATATTAAAATAATGGTTTAACGATAAGCTGTGAGAAAATCAAGAACTTTGATTAATGACATCAAAACTTTCCGTAGGTTTAGTGTGGATTTTTAAATTAAGTCATACTATAGTTTTCGCTTCTCAAAAATGGTTAATTAAGCATTAATCTTTTCTAGTTAGTGTGTTATATCGAAGAATGGATAGGTGTGCTGAAGAAATTATGATTGAAAATGGGATAGAGCCAAATACGAAACAAAGTTGAGAAACGCTGATTTATAGATAGAGTAAACAAATATAGTTCGAAACCTCCGGATTTATAAGGATGTCATTTCAAGAACTTAAGCACCGGCCGACAGAGGTGGTGTCTTTGTTAAGCATTATCTCTCCACACCCAAAGGCGCAAGATCAAATCCGAAACCAGTTCGCTGCATTTTCAAAGAGCAGAAATCGAAAGCAGTCATTGCTGTATGTTTTAGACACTATCGACATTAAAAAATGCAACACTAAGAAGGAGTGGTCAGAAAGTTGATTGAAATTTAGGGAAGAGAGACAGAGGCAGCAAGGAACAATAAGTGATCTTTATTACAAAAATAAATAAGCAAAATTTCGAGCGAGGACGGCGTCGGCTCTAGTAAGAAGTAGGACCACCGCGGACAGCGATGCACGAAGAAACACGTCTAGGCATGGAGTCAATAAGCCTGCGGATGGTGTCCTGAGGGATGGAACTCCATTCCCTTTCAACCATTTGCCACAGTTCGTCCACTGAACGAGGCAGTGGCAGGTTCTGCAAACGGCGTCCAATCACGTCCCACACATGTTCGATTGGTGACAAGTCAGGAGAGTATGGTGGCCAGGAAAGCATCTGTACACCTCGTAGAGCATGTTGGCTGATTCGAGCACTGTGAGGCCGGGCGTTATCCTGTTGAAAAATTGCATTTGGCAGACCCTGAAGGTAGGGGATTGCCACCGGCCGCAGTACATTATCTACATATCGTTGGGCCGTCATAGTGCCCCGAATACGAACTAGAGGTGATACGGAATTGTATGCAATAGCGCCCCAAACCATTATGCCACGTTGTCGCGCTGTGGGGCGTTCCACAGTTACTGCCGGATTCGATCTTTCTCCACGTCGACGCCACACACGTATGCGATGACTATCGCTGGACAAACAGAAGCGGGATTCATCTGAGAACACTACGGTTTGCCATTCTGCCATCCACGTCGCTCTGGTCCGGCACCATTCCAAACGTTGGAGTCTGTGCTGTGAGGTCAATGGCAGTCTTCTTAGGCGGGCGCCGTGATTGCAGGCCACGTGCAACCAGTCGACGGGAAATGGTTCTGGTCGACCACAGGAACATC
>JAXGGA010007600.1:0-61667 GCA_038373865.1 Uloborus plumipes
AAGCTTAAAGTTCCTTTACCAATGGATTAAAGGCAATAGACCCAAAACCACTAGATCTTAACCTAAAATGAGTATAAAGTAAGAGTTTAAGTCAAAACTCTTTAATCCATAGTTCTGTCTTCGGAGCTATAGATTTTGAGAAATAAACTTAACGTGTTTTGATTTTATAGTTCTGTTTTGCGTAATAATTGCATAAAATTGATTTTTGTTTCTATATTGCATGTTCTATTTAATTTTTCGGTTTTTGTGATGCTTTTACATAATAGCAAGTGTTCTTTCATATTTTCATTATTAATATTTTCCTTTCCTTGAAATTTTACAAAAAAAAAAAAAGGCGAATAACTTAATTATGATGTCATAATTAAGTAGAAAAAAACACATACCTGTCTTAAAGCAAGTGTCTGGGCTGTTCTGCCACCCATGCTGTGACCAACCAATATGGCTTCTGATATGTTACGTAATGCAAGAAAATCTTCTAAGTCTTCCGCCAAGATGTCTATATTGAAGTCTGGTGTCCATGGACTGTCTCCGTGGTTTCGAGCATCGTAAGTATATATCTACGGTATAAATGCTCTTGAGAAAAGTTTTATAAAAAAGAGTGCAATAAATGATATTCTTAAACCAATTGTGACGTTAAAAGAGTGAGCAATATTACAAAATTATGAATATTTTGTTTTCATTCCCCGAAAAAAAGAGCGTAACTAACGCCTACAGTTTAGAGAGGGGGGGGGCGGAACGGAAGAAGTTGCTTCATTTCAAGCCCGTCATTTCAAGTTTTTCCAGGGGGGTCAAAGGGTGCAAACACAATGCAATTTCATCTGAAAACAACAAAAAACACGCCCAAAACACGCAATTGACCCCCCCCTGACCCCCCTAAATGACGGGCCTGCTTCATTTCTTAATCCGAACACACTTATTTAAATCAAGAAAAAAATGGATTATTCCTATCACTTTTAAATTTTCTACAATTGTTAGAAAATGATATAAAAATATAATGCCAAAATAACTCTTTTACGTCCACGTGTTTTTAAAATTAGCTCGAGTACGGAAGTTAAAGAAAATGAATAATGTTTTTGAAAATCAAACGATAAAAAATGAGTAACATGTTTTAAAATTCACGAAAGAAATGCTAATATTTGGAAGGGGAGGGGGATTCCTGAAGAAAGTCACTTGGGAAATAAAGGACAGAAATCATATTAAATATAAAATATATAGTTAAAAACTAATTTGTTAAAAATCCGATTCCAAGTTGCAAAACTTTAGCAAAAATCACATTTCATTTTTCTAAGATTTAATGTTTTCACTCAGTATAAATATCAAACTCTTCTTAACCATATACTATGTGACCCGCGCGAAACTTTTCGTGCTTGACAACAGTGATTTAAAATTTCAATTTTACTAACGATAATTTTCCGAAAAACAGGTGCAAAGTGTATTGTTATTTATCCGCCGTTTTGAAATAAAACGAAATTATGCCTTATTTTCTTTGTTTTATAAAGTATTAAGGAAATTTACAAGAAATAAAAAGCACCTTTGAGAAACATTATTCATGCTAAATTACTAAACCAAAAATTAAATTTTTTTCCCCGGTTTTAATGCAACAATACAGCTGCGATTTAAAATTCAACAATATGTTTTATTTATATGTTCTTGGAAATTTGGATCGAAATTTGCTCGTGAAAAAAAAATTACCAAACGGCGATAAAACCCATAGCAGGATCGATCCTACGATTTTTGCGTTTCTAGCACACTCTCTAGCCAACCATACCAATGTAGGGGAGAGTTGCCAAAAACGGGATAGGCGGGCAAAACGGGATAGTAATCGTTGGAGCTTGACTGGTGGTACTATCTCGCAGGAGACAGGCTAAACTGGTTCCCGACCGCCATGACAGCATACTCAGTTAATATCTCAACTCTAGCCACGTATTTCGCAAAGAAATATTTTTTCAAAGTTTTCAATTGAGATTTTTATTTACTTTTTACTATTTTCGACTGCAGAACAACTAGAATTGTGGTTCTCCGTAATTCGGTACAATTTCGGTTAGAACTTTATTTTCTTCATAGCTCTTTTAGCAACAATTTTATGCACTTAACCCATTAATGCCTAGCGTCCCTTTTTAGGGACGGTCCGAAAAGTGTGTCTGAATTTTCCAAAAATGAACATTTCAACCAAATAATTGTGTTCAATTATTACTTTGGTATTGCTTCAATTCTGTATTAACAGATTGCAGCACATAACCGCAATAAAGTGTGATCTGTAGCCATTTGATTATGATCTTTATCAAAAATTACATCGTTCGCAATCTCAAGAACAAAAAGCTAAGTTTTTAAAGTTATTAACAAGTAAATCTATTTGTGCTTGATATATGTGCTACTTTGATCGATGTTTTAGTTTACCTTTTTTTGCAATTTTGTAAATTTTAAATTTTTTTCGGATTTTATAGCAATTTAAGAACGTCCCTAAAAAGGGACGCTAGGCACCAAAGGCTGCATTGTTTAACCGTTGCTGATTTCTTGCTTAGAATCTATAATTTATATCAAAGAAGTTAGTAAATGTTTTTAGACTGAAAAACAGATAATAATTGTCATTTTTAAAACTTATTTTATTTTCAATATCTAATTAAATTAAATTAATTAATATATATAAACTTAATTATACAATGTTCTTAAATATTTTCTCTTCTTTTTTTTTAATTACAAAAAATACTCAAGGTAAACTTTGAAAGAAAGCTATTTCAAAAATGTAATTCTTTAAAACACTAATTATTCCTTATATTTCATTACTTTTCCATTATGCATTTAGGTATTTATTATTGTTTAGTCTGACTGTTGGGGGGGGGGGAAGAAGCCCTAAGCTGTTTCAGAAGCTTAGCATTTCACCTTGATGAAGAATTCAAGGATTGCATATGTGTCTGTTGTTTGGGAATTTGGGGGTTTAATTTCAGAATTCCCTGAGCATGCCAATTTTGATCTCTACTGTGAGAATTTATTTACTTCTCTTGCTCTCCTACGTGATTATTTGTCTCAGCAAGGTTTTGTGCGAGAATCGGATTAAAAAATGCTCATGAACTGAAGTTACGTTGTTCAAAAAAGAAAAGAGAGGAAGTTTTGAATAAATGTCGATGACAGGTAAAATAATATTACGTTGGTTCGGTGGAATAATAGCAATGTCATAACTATTGCATTGAATCTTCATGGAGTTTATCCTATTGTAAAGGCTAAGCGATTGTCCAACAGCGAAAAGAAAGTAATTGAAATTGATGAACCAAATATATACGGTTGCTCAATACAAACGTTACATAGGGAAAAAGATCCCATGCATCAAATATCGGGAACTACCGGTTTTTGATCCACTGTAAAAATGGTGGTAGCCGCTCTTCATTTTTATTTTAAAAGCTGCTGTGCAACATGCATTGAGCTCAAGAGAGTTGAGTTAGGTATTATGGGGCTAGTTGTTATATTGTTTTAAATAAGACAAAGAAAGCCCATTGAAGTAAAAGACCTTATCGGAATGCAGCAAATGCAATACGTAGGTTTGCTGACTTTCGTACTCGACAACACCAATATTTCCTTGTTCTCTGAATCTACTTCCCAGTTTATGTTAATTGCTGCTTTTATTTCTTCTTATAAATTGTCATGTTCAATATTACATCGTAAGCAGAAAAAAAAATTTTGGTAAAAAAGTATGTACCCTCTGGTGCCTAGCGTCCCTTTTTAGGGACGATTTTTCTTTCTTAAATAAAAAATTTATTTTTTACATGATAATTTTTTAACTATTTTTCCTGTCCATTAAACACTATTCGTAACCAGTATACAAAGTATCGTTGAAAAATAAAATGTCAGGCATTAATGGGTTAAATATTAGTGAGTGCTAGTGAGTGGCGGTTCCGGGGTCAGCATTTTATGTTGTCAAAAGCATCATGGTCGGGCAAAACAGGACACTTTTAGGGTGCCCAAAACGGGATACAATTTTGATATGTCCCGTTTTACCCGAACATTTCCATTAATGTTTTTTCAATGTGTTTAAGCAGCACGATTCGAGCTAGAGGTTCGCAAGTGGATGTTCAACCATCCTGACAAAGGGATTACTATCTACGAAGTAGGAAATATGTTCAATGCAGCATTTTAAAGAGCAGCTCTTGTCGAAACTGTTGCGAAGGGGTTCACGAAAACACGCATTTTCCCATATAACCCCCAGATGTCTTTCCTGAATATCTCTTTGCTTCCTCTCTTCCAACAGATCACCCATTGCTGGATGCTCAGAACATGACGTCCTAATACCCATTAAATCTGCAACAAAATGATATCAGATCCGAAGGATCTTCAAATTCAGTCATAGCATCTAAGAGTTTGCTGTCATCACAACCACTAGAGATAGTATTGAAAGAATCACTTAGTGCAACGATAACACTAGCACAAATGCAGGCCTTATCCAAGCGCTCACTTCAACAAGAGTCAAAGGACTTGGACTATACTGTCGCCCTTCACTGACATTTTCTATATCATTTAAATAAATTCTACCTCCACCACGAGTGATTGGACCAAGACCTCATAAAAACCCGATAATAGAAGAGGAAAACAGCATTTATAACAAGAAGCCCATATAAACTTGAGTTGGAAGAAGAACGAGAAAAAAAAAACGGGCTGCCAAAACAAGTCTCTTGAATGTTCCGAAAACAAAACAAATGAGGCGTAAAAGGAAACCAGGTGGAGATGCAAAACAGGCATATAAATTTTTAAAATGTTGCTCTGAACCTGAAAAAACCCACAAACAGCATTTGCAAAAATGGAAGAAATGGACGTAACATGAAAAGAAAAAACGGAAAAAAAATCATCAGTTAGCCAAAGTTGGACGTCGTCGTCTTCAGAAGATGAAACTGAAAAAGATGAAGCATGTATTTTCTGCAACGCTCTGTATCTTGAATCGAAATCTGGAGAATGAAGCTAGATACAATGCTCGAGGTGCCAGGGATGGCCCACGAAGCTTATTCCAAAGCAGACGAAGAAGACGACACATTTTTATGCGATTTCTGTGTTATGTAATTTTCCAACTTTACAATTACGTAGCCTATTTTTGATCTAAAAACTAAATCAAAAGTAAAATCAGTACAAAATAATAACATACAATTCCCTATCCCGTTTTACCCACCCTTGGTCGGGTAAAACGGGATCGTATAAGACTTTTTGAAACCAGTATTTTTCACATAAATAATATCGAACAAATATGACAAAGGTACTTTTAGTAATGTAAAAGGTGTAGTGGCGTCTAACTTTGGAATGTACCTTGTATACAATACGAAATAAAGCGAAAAATAGGTTAGCTATCCCGTTTTGGGGTACTTTCCCCTATTTTAGTTTACGTATGCTGTTCAATGACGTAAATTGAAACAAAAAAAAAGATTATTATAATTACTTTTTTATGGCATGAAAAAAAAAAAAGATTGTGAATCCATTTTTCGTCAAAACCGACATGATAAGATTTAAGATGAAGAGTAAATCATGCAAATAGATAAAGAAAAAATGAAGTATATTTCCAGCAAAGGTAGTTTCAAGTTTTACTCCCTGAATAAAAATAGCAGTAAAATAGTACATTTTATAATATGAGGAAACAAGACACAACTCACTTTTCGTCCAGTTTTATCTGCTAACGGTTGTGCGACATACCTCCAGGATTTTTTTGAGTCTAAAAATCCATGAAGAAAAACCATAGGAGACAAATCAGGCTTTTCTCCACTAGATGGTAAGTAAATATCGTACGCTAAATTTATTTTTCCATCAATTTCTATTAGAAAAAGAAAACACACTGTGTGGAGGAGAAACATTTTGCAAATAAAAATCAATAATAAGTTGAATAAGATCTTGTTTCAGGATGTGATATTTAAAAAAAAAAATACCTTTGATTACGCTCAAATAATTTTTCCTTTTTTCAAAATATTGCATATGCACAAGCTTAAGGAAAACGAATACATTACAGTTTTCTTGGAGAAGTATTCTTGTTGCGTTGCTTTAAAAAATTATAAACAGCGTCGATTCGACCGAAAATAACCACTTTTTAATCAACTAAAAACTGTCAATCATATACATGGGACGAAAACTTAGTGCTCTTATATTTCAAAAAGGCTCCTAATCTTTCTGGTGTAAATGCAAGGAAAAATTCACGTGAAATCAATTGAATATCTGATCAATTGCAAAGTAGTAAACTGAAATTGTTAGTTATAATTAAAATCAATGATAGGTAATAAACCAATATTGTCATCTTACAAAAGCTATAATAAATTTTATTTAGTTCTTTCACCAAGGCCATACCTGTTTTAACGAACAAATTTCGTGAACATGTATCACAAGACCACCTTGTTGAAGCAAGAAAATAATTTTTTGTACCACCACCGCTGGAAAAAAAAATCTAAGCATGTTTCTAGATTTAAAAAACGAAAACTCTAGAAAAGGTTACATAATATTTCCTTTAGTGTTGCTGATATCTCTAAGAAACTTCAGTGAGTTTCAAAATATACTTTTCAATTTTGTAAGAAGTTTTTTTCTTTTTTCTTTTTGAAATACTAAAATGAGAGCTGACGCAGGCACTGCAGACTTTTTCAGAACAATCTTGCATAGTTTATTTACACTTCTCCAGTCCAGGGCTGGAAAGTAGCAGGATAAATAACCAACTCTAACGCAGTCTTAGAAGCTCAGTTCGAAAATCAAATTTTCCAATAGTTATATTGAGCTCAAAATAATCTCTTAAAAATCGGAAAATTGCCACATTTGAGTTTTTTTTTAAATGTGTAACAAATAAATATCTACCAAATGGCATATTTTCTATGTTTAAAGGCTATAACAGGAGAGAAAAAATGTCTTATAATTGATTGAGAGATTTTCAAGCTCCATTTTAACAGTAACTAGCGTAGTTCTTTATTTTTAAATATGTAATGGTGAGGTTAAATATTCTATCGAGTCTGAAATAGATCTACAAAGTGATTTTAATTGCAGTTCTGACTTCAGAGCTCTCTGTTGAAAAACTACTTTGTCGGAATGACTTCATATTTCACTAGAACATTCGTGAGAGAATTAGTATGGCGCGGACATATCTCTTCTCTACTAAAAATAAAGCTGAAGGTGAGTCTGTTTCTTTCTTTCCTTCTTTCCGCGTACGCCAAAACCGTTCGATCGATTTTCATAAAATTTTCCCCAAAATTAGTTTGTAGCATGGGTGTGTGCTCTACGAAGTGTTTTTTTTTTTCTGAAATTCTGTTTCGTTCTTTTTCTATTCTAATTCTTAGCTCATTTTCCCGTAAATGTGATGAAATGGGGGAGAAATATTTCATTTACATTTTCAAATTTTATGCCATTCGAAAGTTTCGAATTTTCTGCTAAATATGATATCAATTAGAGGTATCTACGAGCATTAGAAGAGCTGTAATTACTGTTTTTATAATCCCGGAAATTCAAGGCTTAACTTGAGCAAAGCAAGCCAAACGATGTAAAAATGCTTAAGATCGAGGGAAAAAAAAAGAAAAAAATATATATATATGAGCGATTCCATACCAAATCACCGAATGGGGGTCGCACGACCGACTCGGATTTTTTTTTAATTTGGTACACAGATTGATGGTATAGAGGTATGAAAAAGCCCAAAAGGAAAGTTACCTGCTCCACTTATTTTCTGAGATACATGCCCTCAAAATTTGTCCGCCACGTCAAAATACTAAAAAAGTGATGTTATTTAATCATTTTTTATAAAAAATCGTACTCATGCAAAATAAAAGTGTTAGATATCTATGGAAACTAGTTACACCAGGCATTCTGAAAAAAAATACTAGAACGTTCATAATGAAAATTGCCAAGGTACAGGGCTCTTTGAAGTTGTCACCACAAAAACTTGATTTTGCAGATTTTGCTAAAATTCAGGCATTTATTACAAAAAAAGGCAAACAAAACCAAAGGTTTTCTCACTTTCTGGTAGTGTACAGGTCCTCCCTCTAAATTGCTACGCAATAAATTTTTTGGGTTTCTCACTCCTTCTTGGAAATATTTTAGCTTAAAAATAAGCCATAAGGCAAAAAATGCGTTTTTAGCCATCTTGGCAGCCATTTTTCTCGTAAAGGGGGAGCAGTAGAAACTTTAATTTTTTTTTAAAACAAGCCACTGATATGTTAGCTATTCACAGGAAAAGAGTTTACTTTTGGTTATTTCTCCCATTAAGAGATATCCTGCTGACAGTATATGCATGTTTTTCGCGACGACCATATGCTTTTGTTCCCCCTCTCATGGACTTAAAATTAATTAAACCAAAAAATAATTATATATTTATTATTAGCTGTATTATCTACTCAATATGTCGTGAAATTTAATTTATTAAATCATTGAACAATAAATTAGATAATTGATGAAAACAAGAAAAAGTATTTATCTGATGCCTGAGCATTATGCATTCATAATTATAAAGCACTAAATACTTTCTTGAGAAATTAATTAACATAAATGAGCTCTAAATAGTTATATTATAAGCAATACCCAATCTTGTGGTTGGGATAGTCCTGTTTTTAATTGAAGAATTTCTTGAATATCACATGAATATCAGGAAAATAAATGAGGTCTTTTCGTTTGATGTAGGATACTTTATGACAAATTTCATTTGATGGGCTACTAACTGAGCATGGTGATAAAGAGCTATTAATTTCAGCATCGAATTCCATTTTACCTTATTAACAGTTAAATATTTATAAAATAATTAAATAAATAATTTAATATAAAGCCATGCTTGAAGAATTAAAATTAGTGCAACTAATTTATTCCCATACTGATCTTTACAAAACTGACATGTGTTGAGCACTGATAAGAACTGACAAGAATAAGTTTACTCACTAAAATACTAGTTCACAGATACTATAAAGCGTACATTCTATTTTCTACAAAATAATACTGCAACAAAGAACAAGGGTATAAAGGGGTAGGTACTAAAGAATTTCTTGAAAAATCAATTAAAATAAAGGAGCTTCGAATATTTATCTCATAGGCAATACCCAATCTTGTGATTGGATGTTCCTGATTGATGGCTATAAACAGGAGGATACCCTTGTTCTTTGTTGCAGCATTATTTTGTGGAAAATAGAATGTATGCTTTATAGTATCTGTGAACTAATATTTTAGTGAGTAAACTTTTTCTTGTCAGTTCTTATCAATGCTCAATGCATGTCAATTTTGTAAAGATCAGTATGGGAATAAATTAGTTGCACTAATTTTAATTCTTCAAGCATGGCTTTATATTAAATTATTTATTTAATTATTTTATAAATATTTAACTGTTAATAAGGTAAAATGGAATTCGATGCTGAAATTAATAGCTCTTTATCACCATGCTCAGTTAGTAGCCCATCAAAGAAATTTGTCATAAAGTATCCTACATCAAACGAAAAGACCTCATTTATTTTCCTGATATTCATGTGATATTCAAGAAATTCTTCAATTAAAAACAGGACTATCCCAATCACAAGATTGGGTATTGCTTATAATATAACTATTTAGAGCTCATTTATGTTAATTAATTTCTCAAGAAAGTATTTAGTGCTTTATAATTATGAATGCATAATGCTCAGGCATCAGATAAATACTTTTTCTTGTTTTCATCAATTATCTAATTTATTGTTCAATGATTTAATAAATTAAATTTCATGACATATTGAGTAGATAATACAGCTAATAATAAATATATAATTATTTTTTGGTTTAATTAATTTTAAGTCCATGAGAGGGGGAACAAAAGCATATGGTCGTCGCGAAAAACATGCATATACTGTCAGCAGGATATCTCTTAATGGGAGAAATAACCAAAAGTAAACTCTTTTCCTGTGAATAGCTAACATATCAGTGGCTTGTTTTAAAAAAAAATTAAAGTTTCTACTGCTCCCCCTTTATGAGAAAAATGGCTGCCAAGATGGCCAAAAACGCATTTTTTGCCTTATGGCTTATTTTTAAGCTCTAATATATGTCCAAGAAGGAGTGAGAAACCCAAAAAATTTATTGCGTAGCAATTTACAGGGAGGACCTGTACACTACCAGAAAGTGAGAAAACCTTTGGTTTTGTTTGCTTTTTTTTGCAATAAATGCCTGAATTTTAGCAAAATCTGCAAAATCAAGTTTTTGTGGTGACAACTTCAAAGAGCCCTGTACCTTGGCAATTTTCATTATGAACGTTCTAGTTTTTTTTTTTCAGAATGCCTGGAGTAACTAGTTTTCATAGATATCTAACACTTTTATTTTGCATGAGTACGATTTTTTATAAAAAATGATTAAATAACATCACTTTTTTAGTATTTTGACGTGGCGGACAAACTTTGAGGGCATGTATCTCAGAAAATAAGTAGAGCAGGTAACTTTCCTTTTGGGCTTTTTCATACCTCTATACCATCAATCTGTGTACCAAATTAAAAAAAAATCCGAGTCGGTCGTGCGACCAACTTTTTTTTTTTCGGTGATTTGGTATGGAATCGCTCATATATAAATTAAATTATCCTGATAGATGGCGTAGTAAGGGCTCAAACTGCGACTATAGTTGTATCCGAACTAAGTCCGGATCTTTTCATCACATTTATGCAATTAGCATAGATAGCGTAGATTGGGGAAGACGCAGTAGTTTTCAACGTCAATTTCTATAAAATAGCGCATTTGTTTTATTTTTAAAAATCTAATTTATCCACAAACTATGGACTTTTGTGATTATTTAAAAAAAATTGTTTTAATTTTGAACAACATATTTTTACCGCCGAAAATTAAGGATTACGAAACCCTTCGAATTCGGCAACTTCCCCAAATTGCTGGGGAAGATGCCGCTAGTGCAATATCCGTAGAGGGAGGAGATTTCGTGTGTATGAGTGTTTTGCCCAACTACTGCAGGCAATGTATTTTATCGAATCACATTTTTACTTTCTTCTGTATCTAATATATAGAAGAAAGTATTGGATTCGTGAAAATTTTCGAATGTCGAATTTTGACGGATTTGCACGTTTTGAGGTGCGCTGAGTCCATTCCGACCATTTTTGGAAAATGTCTGTCTGTGTGTCTGTCTGTCTATGTGTGAGTCTGTATGTGTATGACCAGTTTTTGTGGCCGCGCTAGAGCAAAAACTACTGCATGAAATCGAACAAAAATTTTTGCACATATGTACCACCATGTGAACTGGTGCACCTGACTTTTTTTAGCGATTTCCTCCGAGGGGGTGGAGCAATCGCACGTGTTCTGCGCGGGGGTGAATGCTATATCTCAGGAAGTAACCGGCGTAATCAAGCGAAAATCGGTTCATAGGTAGACCCTACTGAGTATAGGTGCTGATTTAATTTGCGTGTCAATATCTTGAAGGGGTGGAGCAATCGCACGTGCTCTGCGTGGGGGTGATTGCTATATCTCAGGAAGTAACCGGCGGAATAAAACGAAAATTGATCCATAGGTAGACTCTACTGAGTACAAGTGCTGATTTAATTTGCGTGTCAATATCTTGAAGGGGGGTGGAGCAATCGCACGTCTTCTGCGTGGGGTGATTGCTATATCTCAGGAAGTAACCGGCGGAATAGAACGAAAATTGGTCCATAGGTAGACCCTACTGAGTATAGGTGCTGATTTAATTTGCGTGTCAATATCTGAAGGGGTGGAGCAATCGCACGTGCTCTGCGTGGGGGGGATTGCTATATCTCAGGAAGTAACCGGCGGAATAAAACGAAAATTGATCCATAGGTAGACTCTACTGAGTACAAGTGCTGATTTAATTTGCGTGTCAATATCTTGAAGGGGGGTGGAGCAATCGCACGTCTTCTGCGTGGGGTGATTGCTATATCTCAGGAAGTAACCGGCGAAATAGAACGAAAATTGATCCATAGGTAGACCCTACTGAGTATAGGTGCTGATTTAATTTGCGTGTCAATATCTGAAGGGGTGGAGCAATCGCACGTGCTCTGCGTGGGGGGGGATTGCTATATCTCAGGAAGTAACCGGCGGAATAAAACGAAAATTGATCCATAGGTAGACTCTACTGAGTACAAGTGCTGATTTAATTTGCGTGTCAATATCTGGAAGGAGGTGGAGGAATCGCACGTGTTCTGCGCGGGGGTGATTGCTATATCTCAGGAAGTAACCAGCGGAATCAAACGAAAATTAGTTAATAGGTAGACCCTATTGAGTACAAGTGCTGATTCAATTTGTGTGTCAATATCTCAAAGGGGTGTGGAGCAATCAAAAGTGTTTATTTTGTCATTGCACCCAATGCATCTCGAGAAATATTGCTGCGATTTGAATGAAATTTGGAATAACACTAACCCAATATGGAAGCAAGCATCGATTAAATTTTGGCGCCAATCGCCCCAGGGAGAGGGTGGGGTGATTTTTGCTCTTAGTCAACAATGCGAAAAATTATTTCATTAAGAAATCGCTTTCACGCTATTTAATTATCAAAACAGCTGAACACTTTCAATGATTTGCAATTTTTAACTGTTGCCAATTTCTTTTTTCTAACAAATAAAATGTTTGCAATTTGTATAAACAAGGCTTTTGCAATGATTTCCAATTTCGCTCATTGATTCTGCATTTGCAGGGTTATTACGATAATTGGGAAATTGGAGCTGTCTCCAATTATTCGGGCGAGTACTGTCTAGCTGCGTATTGCGCGCCTGGCAGTCACGATCGCTTCCATTTGAAAAAGGGGTGATAGGATAAGGAGACGCACTTGCCGGTGCTTTCGTTTCTTACTTCCTGTTGAATGTTACTTCGCATTTCTCCCCTATTTTGAGGAAATCCAAAGAGACCTCAGGCATGCGCAGATGCGAGGAAGGTTTTACGATAAAAGATTAGACAGTACGTATTTTATTTTGTAACCAGAATTCATAAGATAGGGTCCATAAGGTGCATCTTTCTCACAAAGCTCCTCTTTTTCTCGTGTCATGTTTCCACACTTAACACTAATAAATTGCTTGTAAATGTTTGTTATGAAATCTAATGTAGCTTTCTTGGGAACAGCATATCCGGATTATAAAGCAGAAAGTTACCGCTCCTAAGCCAGGAAGCTAGGGCTAAGGCAGAAACATGTGCAATACACCGCCAACTCGGTTATTCCCCTCAAGGACAGCAGTTTCGTGCTGGTTTGCACTCATCAGCCTGGCCGAACTGGAGGCAGTAGTCCTCATCAGGGGTGCCCATCCCCCCCTAAGCGCAATAGCGCAAATTCCCCCCCCCCAATTTTCACAACCCTCTTATGCTTTTTATTTTTTATTTTTACCCCTCTTTTTTATTAAATTTGTTTTTCTTAATATTATTTATTTATTTATTTAAATATTATTAATTTATTTTTTTAAGTATTATTTATTATTATTTTTTTAATATTATTTATTTTTTTAATTATAACTTATTTTTTTATTTATTATTAATTTTTTAAAAGTACTAATTAAGCGCGGAATAGAATTGCTTTTGTTCTCTTCTAGACATTCCAAGCACACACACAGGAAATAAATAAATAAAAAATTATAATAACGAAATAAAAGAAATAATTTAAATTTAGAAAAATAAATAACCGAAAAATTTTTATTTAAAAAAAATCAGAAAATAATTTTGATTAAAAAAATAAATTAATAAGTAATTTAAATAAATAAACATATAAATTAATTTTCAAAATCCCCCCCAAAAATTTTCATGGCGTAACTTGCGCCATAATCCCCCCCCCCCCTGTGGGCACCCCTGGTCCTCATATAGAAGCAAAGAGAGCAGAAAAAAAAAGCTGGAAGCTAATGAAAAATTAGAACACCAGCGAGCGACCATACAATGGTGCGGTGCAACTCGTAAATTTATAGATTACTGCTTCCAGCTCGGTTACTTCCTATCCCTGGCTGATGAGTGTCAACAAGTACGAAACTGCAGTCATTGGATGGAATAACCGAGTTGGCGGTGTCTTGCATGTATAGCCGAACGAATTGAATTCTTTAAGAAAGCTTTTTAGTTTTCCCTTTAAAATTACCTTAATATTTATTTTTTTTTTCTTAAATCTGTGGGTTGAATACTGTTTAATTTTATTATGTGTAGGACTATGCACTTTCACGCATAGCAGGAAGTACTTTTTGACATAATTAGCATTAAGTTTAGATTCTAAACTATTACCTATCAGTACATAAACCGTTAACATGGTGGTTTGGAAAAATCAGTTCATCAAAGGTAAATGCGGTTATCTTCTTACGATTATATGAAAGATTTGCGTTACAAAAATAAGTTCATAGGTTAGTCTCAAAATTTCTATTGAGGGTTCACTTTTAAGCCTAAAAAAATTGTCAAAAATTTTAACAGGCAACTTTAATTAAGCTATTGTATCACTAGTGTCAATTTAAAATTAAAAAAATTCTGTTGATTAAAATTCGACATTGCTAGTATTATATTAACAGTTTAAAAATAAACGTTTTTACTGAAGCTCTAGAAAGCGCATTAAAAAGTCATGAACACAGATATGCACCTTAACATTTTATGTGTAGTTTGAGTTCATTTTGAAAACTTTGTTGTTTACAATTCGCCTCCATGTAAAAAAAAAAAAGTTTTATTGCAGTTGATTTGCAATCTAATCCGAGTGCGAAAATATAATTCCCGCATGGTCTTTGTGGAATGTTCATAGTCAGTCTTTTGCGTTATATATATTGCCGTCAACTTAGAACAACTAGAATATTTTGCATCACCTGTATAATTCAACACTTTCTTTATTGGAGGCAAAGAAATTATCCTTAATTTGAAGTCAGGCAAATTGCAAATTTTTAAATCAATCTCTCGGAATGCATAATCATTCTTGGGACATCCTGAAGTTTTATTCATAAATATTGAATAATACATTATAACGTGTGGTCGTTGAAAACGTCGCCCTTTCAAAAGGATGCTTTAAACACAAGAAACACTAAAAGATAAAATCTCACTAAAGCATTAATTGAGGCGTATTGATTAAAGTGGTTTTTGAAATCACTTTGAAATTCGCTATATGAAGCTAAATGAAGGTATGAGAATATACAAAGTTGGTGAACACACAGGGAGATACGTGAATGACAATTTTTTCTTATTCGAAACAATTAAATAAATACATACCTGTAATTTCCAAGAGTAATAAAAGGAAAAAACTGATTGGCAAGAAATACTTCTCCATTTTCGAGCACTTACTGTCGATATGAAGAAGGATCTAAAAAAGCGAAAGTTAGACAAAACAACTTTCTCGTGGCTGTGTTTCCTCACAGAGGTTTTTCTTACGCAATCTACAGAGTTTAAGGTCATATACTATGTATAAGCGGTGACAAGATTGTCCTCAAACTTGTTTTTCATCGTTTAGCTTATCATTATTATGAAAATAAGGAAAAAATGGAAAGTACTTCGATCGCCCATGAGTGATAATTTGGAGTTTAGATCATTTAAAAGTGCGAGAAATGCTGAAAAATAGCACAAAAAATCAGTATATGTTTTACTAATAATGGATAAAAGTAAAAGATTTCCAAAACTTGCTCAGACGAAAGATTAAAAGTCACTGCTCGAAGAATTCATTTTTTTTTGGCAAAAAACCTCGAAGATATAGCTTTCTTTTTGGAGGTTCCAATGTGGTACACAGACTGGCATTTACCTATCACCACTTATTTGTACAGCTGAACTAGTCCCATATAGCTCAGCGCCCATAGCAGATTGTGGATTAGTGACCACTGACCAAGCATTCGCTATTCATCTAAAAAAAGGCATTCAAACCTCAAAATCAAAAGCAAATAAGAATCTAGCTAAAGCAGGTGCGAACGTTAATCAGATGTACGCCAATAAACGGCAATTTTACCATATTTCCAAAAATTTTCCGGTTGAAAACATTATAAACCAAATAATCGTCACCAAACATTTCTTGGCATGAATTCTAACTTAATGACACCCTTAAGAAATGATCGATGTATATATTATTCCTTAAGTTTTACTTAAGAGGATGATGTTGGCGTCAGCAATGATTTACCAAGCAAATAAATCCAAAGGCATTTTTCTGAATTTCTTAAAACTCAAACAGTTTATTTACAAATACTGACAAATTTATTTTGAAGCTTCTAGCTTGAAGTCTATCTAATTTTATTTGTTAATCGCTCTCAAATTGAAATAAGATTTAATTATTTGCTTACCTATAGCCAGTTTACTATTCTTTCTATCTGCAGAACAGATTCAAATCTTAACCGACTAGTCGTCGTGCCCGTTCCTCATACGGGCAGAATATTCGGGCAAATTTTGTCGTGCCCGTGTCTCATACGGGCTGCGTTTCTGATATTTTTAAAGCTTCAAAACTTTTCCTTTTTGTCGTCCCCGTATTAGCTTTTATTTCTACAACTACTGCAACCTACTAAAGAAGGTGGAAGAAAAACAAATTTGGAGTTTCGAAAGGCTTTGGTCGATGAAGCAAACTTTAAGGTGAAATTGGGAAAATAGATTAAAATTTTCCTACCTTTAAAAAACCACTAAATCCAAAGGAAAATGCAGTGTTTTTTATTTTAATATGTTTAAAATATTATGAACATAAAAAAAAAACAAAAATAAAAAAACCTGATGAATTTTGATCAGTTTTTGGAAAAAAAGTGCGACGAGTAAGCGGTTAAGTTTCAGATCAGTTTAAATTCATCATCGTACTCTGTATGAAGCTTAACACCACTGTATGTAAAGTAAAAATAATTTTTACATAGTAAATATTCTTCTTACTATGTAATCGTAGAATCGTTTTTGTCTATCCAGTGATCAGAACATGCTATAAAACCGTATATGATTTCATAATAGGGGGGATATATTTTAGAGAAAAAAAATATTTTATTACTGAAATCTTACTCTACAATTTAAAATGACACACTATAGGTTACAAATACTTCAATGTAATTGATGTATCCACTATCTTTATTTCTTTTATATTCAAGAATTTTTCATTAAATATGATCATTTTCGTGCTTTTGCAATCTTGTTCATTTTTGTTTCAATCTTGTTCGCGTGTGCTCTCCTACAGGGGCACATGTGAAGAGTGGAATATTTAATTTTAATATCATAACTCAGAACAATATATATTTTTTCAATCTCAAAAAAATTCCATCACACGATGAAAATACATTCATAAGTTTTTTTTTTTTTTACATTTAATATCAGTGACGAAATATTGATTATTATTCATCGAAGCTGATCAGCAAGTTGCTCCAGGCATAATAACCCCTGTTATGAATCGGGCAGTTTCTCGTATAAAATCCTCTGGGTATTCGTGATGAATAAGATGATTTCCTCCAAAGAACCCAAGAAGCTGTGCTCGTGGAAAATACTCTTTTATTAGTCCCTCTTCCTTGTCACTAAAAGCAATAGATGAAAAATTGATTAAAAAAAACAAAACAGATTTCTTATGCATATCACTAATTAGAAAAAAAGGAAGGGAAAGAAAAACATCACCACAACTCACTCAAAAAAGTGTATTGATTTTTTCTATAAGTAAAAATGAACAAGAATAGTAAACGTTTCAGGAAAGTTTGAAAACAAATCCTCAACAGCATAAAACTTAATTCAACAATCAGTTTAACTTTGTAGGTAATAAATCAGTCTAAAAAATAGTGTCAGATAGACTAAAAATCAAATTATTCATTGTTAAAAAATGTATCTCTCCTATAGTTCTTATTGGGGAGTTTAGTTTTATCTCTTAAATACTTCTCAAGGTCATGGGGCATTTTAAAAGCCTAATTGACATTTTTTGAGCAAAGTTTAATATTTATTGTCAGTTTTCATGAATTTTGTCAACTATTTGTCAACTTCTGAGTTATAGTGTATCCTCTTCCTTACCTATAGCAGAAATAAATATCTTTTGTTAGTGAGATGATGTCCCTTAGCGAGACAATATTTTAAACTTCAAAAGTGAAAACTTGATCAGAAGCATTTGTAAGGAATAGGTGTTTTCCTGCTTCACATTATCAAATATTCACCGAATAGTTTGGTATTTAAACATTTTATTTTTTTCCTTTATTTTACATTCTTTTCTAATAAAAAAAGAAAACGATAGCAACATTTAAAACTCAACAATTATGTGTTATACATTTCTTTTAGTAGTAACTTCGCAACATTGAGCTATTTTTAAAGCACAATCAGCAGGAGTATTACAGTTGATTAAAATGAAATTGTGCTTTGTAATGATATACATAATTTTTCTGCATTGATTAAAGCTTGCTACAAAAGCGACTCTTAAAATCAAGTTAAACTTATACTTAATAATATAAAATAATTACTTGCCACGAAATTAATAGCTTCTAAAACACCTTTACTACTTAACTTTACTATAAAAAATATGTCATTGTAAAAATATTGCACTTTAATCGTTTTTGTACCTTATGCGTCCGTCCGTGTGTGTGTGTGTTTTGAGCTGATATATTTCATTGAACAAAGTTTCTGTGGGAAAAAATGCAGTTGATGTAAATATTTGAAAATTTAATTTAAAACTTTTAAAAAAATCAAAAATGGATACTTTTAAATATTAACGTAATGTTCTAAGAAAAATGAAAAACTGTTTTATGTATTAAAATTTTTTTTACTAAGAGCACTTTTCTGCTCTTTTCAATACAAAATTCATTTTCGAATAACCAGAGTATTTTTACACACTAAGAAAGCATAATAAGAAATCTTTGTAACTTACATTCTTGTGAGGGATTTAGTACCGTAAATATAAAGAGAATCTTTCTCATATATTCCTGTTAAATTATTGCCAAACCCTCCAGCGCGATAGCTTTTTTCCACAACATCTAGATTTGCTTTCCAAGTAATATTACTTCCGTCAATGTTAATTGGTAAAATAATATCATCAAATCCTTTACTAGGTACAAAACTCTGTAAAACAAAAAAGACTTTTACTATACTTGAATAACTGTATAACATCAAAAGAAACATTCGTTCATTTTCATGTTACATTGTGTGCTTGCTTTAGGAACAAATTTAATTACAATTTGTGAGATACGCTTTTTACTATGAATTTTAGCAACGTTTTTTCTTGGAGCCTGTTCAGTTTATGCTGATAATAAACTATCTAAAGATTTAAATCACTTTTTTTACAGTACCAATATATATGTACGTCAAACGATTTCAAAAAAGGTAAATCATGGAAAGTATAAACTTAATCTGGGACGTAAAATTGTATTTTAACAAAATTAAAGTAAGAGCAAAGAATGTAACATGGTTGCCTACTTATAAAATAAATAAATTAATAAATAAGATGAATGATTGCCTATGCAACGACTTTTAACAGATGAAATCCAATACGTCATCCCGTAATTTGTTAAATTTAACATTGTTGAATATGAACAAAGGGATGGCGTATTTTTGAAAAAAAAAAAAAAAAAAAAAGATGAAATCCAATCTTGTCAAGCTCGTTAGTTGAAAATTTCTGTATGTAGGAAGCTGTGTTTCATCAATTCGGCTTGCATACATCTGTACCTCAGAACCAGAACGACGTAAGTCCAAAAATGGCCGTTTTCACTTTTTTGCTTCATTGTATGTAGAATCTTATTCCACATCGACTCATTAAAACAGTATTCTATAAAACAAATTCCTTCACAATTATTTAGTAGCTTGAAAAGAGCACGAGTCCCATCATTTGCATGTATTCAACAATTGTTTTCCCCTCTACTGAAAAATGACGAAAATGGACTTACGTTAGTCTGGTTCTGAGGTACAAACATTTCATGTTGGTATATTTCAAAGGACTACTGTAAAAATCCCGACTAAGTAATCTCTGTGAAGTAAACTCTCTCATCTCTCAAGGCACTATTAAGTATTGAGGCATAAAACACAATTGTATATTGTTTCTTTTGTCTAGTGAATCCTACATATTTCTTCAAACTATTACGGGGGAGGGGGAGTTGTTACCGTAAGAGACCGAAATTGGAAAATGTTGACATTCAACGGTAATTCATTCGAAATATAATACATTTACTAAAGTTTGGACTTTAACAATTAGTATAATATATATCTGTATATGTATGTGTGTAAAATATTTAATAATCTGAACTTTTGATACAAAACAAGGCCTACGCAAAAGAGCACCATAATTCCACGATATGGGCATAGATTTAAACCGTAGGATAGTAAAGCGGCGCTGTGCTTTTCAGTTTCAGTTCAAACCGGTTCTTTATAGCTATTTTGCAACCTATAGATCCTTGTTACTTAGAAACAGTTTGACTTATTTATCCTGATATATATATTTTTAATTGCACCATCATTTAATTTAAAACAAGTCTGAAGTTTAGTGTTTAATAGATTCTAAAGCAGCATGAAGTATTTATTGCTTCGCAATCTTAGCATTCTTCATTTTTTTTTAATTTGCCCTTTTTGTGTATCGTGCATTTGAAAAAATTAAGCGTTTTCATTCGCTACTCAGATTGAAGTAAGTTTCTAACATTTTACTACGAATGACCTTATTTTTATTGAATTCGAATAGCAAAAGTAACTTCCAAAATGCAACTTCAAAACATCCATTTTTTTTCTACAGCTATAACTTTCATGACTGTGTTCATTACTCAATTGAATTCTACTCAGAATTTCGCGTTACTTACTCCTGGCAAAACTTTCCAAATAAAGCTTAGCAAAGCCTCTAATGCTGTATCTTCGTCGGCATCGGGAGGGATAACAGTCAACGATTTTCGCAACACTCTTATAAGAAATCCAGTAGCAATGTCAGGCAGTTTAGTCAAGTCCGCCATTCCCATTTCTTCTACAATCAACATCTCCACCTTCTCAGGCTAAAAATAAGTGAAATTTAATTACAGGCTAAAATAGTGGTTATATATTATGTTTGGATAAAAAGGAGGAGAAATGCTAAGGAACAAATTATCGACGAAAGAATGATTAATATCAAAGACAAGAAAAGAAAGGATTAAAAAAAAAAAAGAAAAATATAGTGAGAGGTACCTATTTCAAAGTAAGGAAATATTTTTACCAATAATTTGAAATTTAGTACATGACACATTTCACCCTTTTTAAACATTTCATTTGGTTTTGTTTATTTGTTTATTTTGAGCAACAAATGATCGTTTATTATTATTATTATTTTTAACCAAAAGAGAAGTTCTCATTTCGTTATTCAAATTCGCTGTGTATTCTTGAAACTGTATAAACAGGAAATTTGTTTTCACAATATTCAAAGAAAACGTATTTATTTTTTCATGTAACTAATACGTTATCAATTTTCGTGGCCTTAACTCACTATTCTGACCACTGACATTGTAAAGTACAACATACCTCTCTTAAAGCAAGTGTTTGTGCTGTTCTTCCACCAAGGCTGTGGCCAATCAATATAGCTTCCGAAATGTTATGCAAAGCGAGAAAGTCGTTCAAATCTTCCGCTAAGATGTCTATATTGAAGTCTGGTGTCCATGGACTGTCTCCGTGGTTTCGAGCATCGTAAGCATATATCTAAAATGTAAATACTTTCGTAAAATAGTGACGTTTTGTAAAAGACGAGGACAAAGTTTTTTTTCTTTTTTTTTAAACATAAAAATACTTGTGCAATGAGTTACCGCCCGTAAGCCAGGGCTGAGGCAGAACTGTAGCAAATGCACCCACAGCTCGATAATAGCATCCTAAGACTGCAGTTAGGCTTACGGGCGGTAACTCATTGCACATTACCCAGCTTTAGCCTTCAAATTTCGAGTTGAGCCGCACCATAGTTTGCGGACACTCGCTGGTAAGATAAATTCACTTTATCTACCAGTTTGTTGGCTATCTTAGCTACAATAAGAGGATTTTTGCCTCCAGCTCGATCATTGGCTATTCCTAACTGAGGAGCCCATAATAAGGGCGAAACTGCAGTCTTAGGATGCTATGATCGAGCAGTGGGTGCATTTGCTACATAAAAATACTTACCTTTTGTAAAAATTACGCTCAGAAATTGAATTTAAGAAAAGAACATTATTTGAAAACAATAATTTTGCGTCATCTACATGCAAACCTAACTCGGTAAACAAAAAAAAAAAATTGCTTTAGCAGTTTCCATGAAGGCGAAGCAAAATTTGTGACCTTAATGTGCTTATTTTAGAAAAACAAACTAAAATATAGGTTGGTTTGTTTTAGCTCTAGGTTCAAAGATTACATTGATCTTTGTTCTAAATAAATATTTAATTTTGCTTTTACAACCTATTAACGTTTGGATTTGAAAGAAGAAGAGCTTAAGTCCTAAACGCAAATGTTTACTGCCTTGAATTCATTGTTAAGTTTGCCCCGCTAATATTTACGGAGAAAAAAAACACATAAAATTAACATATGAATATAAATTAGTTATCTCTATCATTGGCTATTTATATTTGTCACGAATATTTCTTCGAAACATTTAAGTACTAAGTTATGCATAGTAAAATTTCTTCCTTTTTTTCTGATACAGGAGAACCAGTGTACGTTAAAAGTATATACATATTAAATTTCAGGAATTTTTTTTATACTTTTAGATTTGTATTCCAGACAAAGATAGTAAACATTTAATTAAAGAGAATGAGTGTAAAGATAACTCACTGTTCTCCCAGTTTTGTCGGCTAAAGGTTGTGCTACGTATTTCCAAGTACTTCTTGAATCTAAAACTGCATGGATTAAAACAATAGGAGACAAATCAGATCCCTCTTCACTAGATGGAAAGTAAACGTCGTAAGCTAAATTGATTTTGCTCCCTTCAATTTCTGGAAAAAAAGAGAGTTATGAGAAATTTACATCTTCTACTATTTACTTACTCATTTGTTGTCCAGCAAAGCAAATGCAAAATATATTTAAGGATTGTACACTGTTACTGATGGCTTCTCCAAATAATCGCTTTGCTCGTCAACTCCGTTCCCAGAGAGCGGCGGTGTGTACCTCGGGGGTTCAACCCGTGATTTGGCTTTATTTTGATAAATTTGGACAATCAAATAACAATTCTCGCCAATTTTGTTTGCTAGGTGGACAAATATTATCAAATACGGCACCACTGGATTCACATTTAAGGATTTTAATGATATAGTTTTCAATTTGCATTTCTGGTACGTCAAAGTTTAGATTAGGCGGGTGAAAGAGGGCGAAATAGCATCCTTGAATGCGCCTATACAACTGCACACCTACCTATTGGCTGTAGAGGAACTGAAAATTCCGGTGATAATAGGATTTTAGACAGACAGACGATCACAAATTTTAATAGTGCAAACCAGCTACTATGGAGACTAGATTAGTCACCTTTAGTCACCACCTCCACCGCGAAAAGCGGCTCGCACTGCCACTCAAAAGTGGCATTACCACCATAACGGATATCCTTGTATATATACATTGTATTACTCCTAGTTTCACACCATCATCCTACATGAAAACTCTATGGTAAAAACATGCTTGTGAATATGTGAGCAGAAACAAATTTAATATCAATTGGAAGAAAATTAATATCAATTGGAAGAAATAATTACTTATAATTCCTACAGATTAAAAATTTTAGCATTTCTTCGCAAGAATAATTGAATTTGTATTTTGCACAGCTTTTTATTTCACACTTTTGCTGCGTAGGGGAGACCGGGGCTAGTTGGCATAGTTTTTACTTCTCGATTTTTCTCATTTTCTGTTGTTCTTATGGTAAAAGTAATTTATGCTTCTTATAGGGTAACATCTTGGCTACTAAAAAGCACTAGGATCATCATCTAAAATTCACTGGGAAGTGCGTGAAAAATATTTTTCGAAGGCTCCTCAACAGTACCAACTTACCTCGGAGTCGGGGTAACTTGGCAGATACATCGGAGTATAATACGCAGATACATCGGAGTACAAGAGTTTGACGCCAACTTGGCGACATATCGCCAAGTTGGCGACAAATTTGGCGAAAAAATAATTTTTCGAATTTGGGTTCAACTTGGCGCTATTGGCGATATTTTGCGAAAAATTCACTGAATTATATTAAAATCAGCAATATTTAGAAAATGAACCATTGTAAAATACAGGGTGTCCACTCCAATCGTGGACCAATAGCTAATTTCTAAACCGTTAGAGATAAGCATATAGTTTATTTAGGAAAAAATCTCCAAATTACGAAAGGAATTTTGGGTCTATTCAATGTTTTTCAAAAAATCAAATTTTGAAAGAGTTACGAAATTTAAATTTTTATACAGCCCCCCAGTCCTATCAATCATATTTAGAAAAACATTCTTGACACTGTAACGTTTAAAACTAAAAAAAAATCACTCTTCTACGACAAAAATTGACCGAGTTATGACGTTTTGAAAAATCAAGATTTTGCATGATTTCATGACGTCCATCGAGAGATCGCTCGATGACGTCATGCGAAATCCTGCAAAATCTTGATTTTTCAAAACGTCATAACTCGGTCAATTTTTGTGGTAGAAGAGTGATTTTTTTTAGTTTTAAACGTTACAGTGTCAAGAATATTTTACTAAATATGATTGATAGGACTGGGGGGCTGTATAAAAATTTAAATTTCGTAACTCTTTCAAAATTTGATTTTTTGAAAAACATTGAATAGACCCAAAATTCCTTTCGTAATTTGGAGATTTTTTCCTAAATAAACTATATGCTTATCTCTAACGGTTTAGAAATTAGCTATTGGTCCACGATTGGAGTGGACACCCTGTATTTTTTGCATTGTTTCGTGGCAGATTAGGGGAGTAAATATTTGAATTGTTACCTTGCTCACTCCAAGCACTTTTTTTAACACTTAAGGCAACTACTAAGAAATTTACATGTAAAAGGAAGTAGTGTGGGGTCCATACCAGATTTTTTCATAAATACTCACAAATTTGATGCGGTGCAATATCAAAGCAACCTCAATGGCGAAGGGAGTAAGTACAATTATATCATTTATTTGGAGCCAGCTGGTAGTCGATTTGGAAGTGTGGAAAGAAGTTGAAAGGGAATAAATTACCCTGACGTAAAATAGCAGTTTTCAACCTAATTTAAGGGAGTCACTTGGATGCTTAAAGAAATGAAAAAAAAAGTAAAAATTGTAATGTATGAAGAGGTATTTCCGAGCTTATAGGCAGTGGTCGATGAGAAACATAAATTTCAAACGTTTTCGTCGGACACTGCGATCGACATCATCAGTGAGTAGGTTATGGTGAGACTGATGCTCTAGCTTCGGCCGCTCTGGTATTTAAGTAAACTGCTGATGGGTGTTGGCTCCTGATTGGTTGTTGTTTCTTCGGTCTCTGGAGCGGTCTGGATTCTGATTGGATGGATTTTCCGGTATGGGTGAGCCTCCGTCCATGTCTGGACTGTTATGGCGAGCGGATCTAAGGGCGGAATGCCATGTTTTCGGTAAGTTGAAGTTCTCTTCTTTTCTATTGAAGCTACGCGGATGCTTGAAAATTTCTATTGCTTCGCGATTAAGACGGGCTTAGTAATGGGATGTTGTGGCCAGGATTTCTGTGTCTTTAAATTTGATGGTGTGGACTCCTTCTTGTTGGCTGTGTTCGGCTACTGCTGATTTCACATAGTGTCCTAACCAGCAATTACGTTCGTGCTCTTAAAGGCGTGCCTTGATGCTACGTTTCGTGGTTCCAACATAAACGACCATAACTCTTTGAAAATAGCTCGGAATAAGCTATAAATTTCAGTAATTAATTAGCATACTATGTATAATTACTGTACAAATTTTTATGAACGTACCACTCTTACTTCCGAAGATATGAAACATTTTTTAAAAAACGGCAATTTTATTTGAAGGGCTTTTGCTCATAATACGCTGAGTTTTTGATCAAACCTTATTAAAACTTTAGGAAAAATGACAAAATACAAGAGAAAGAACATACTAAAACGGTAAATAAAAATATTAAAAATCCGATGAGATATGAACGTTAAAAGGAAATTTTTTTCACGGCGCCTGCGCGAACGACAGAATTTTATAACTACAAAAATATTGTACTCTGATTTATACTTCATCTTATATAAAAAGTTCCAGTTGAATATCATGAAAATTGAAAAAGATATCAGCGATCTAGTGAGCTGTATTTCATTCATTCGCAGACAATACATAAAAAGTGAGGGTCTGTCCACAAAGAGCTATTTTTAAATTAAAGGTTATTGCGTCATCGTTCAAAACCAACGTTTCAGGGATATCCGGATACTTTTGGCCACCTACCTATAAGGTCTTTTTGGCCGAATAGGCGAAATGTGACTTCTATGCCGAATATAAATTTTCAAACTGTATACAATTTAACATTGAAGAAAATGCTCAATTGTCACCACACTATTTGTGGAGAACCCCTTGCCATTTATGTATTGTCTGCGAATGAATGAATTACAGCTCACTAGATCGCTGATATCTTTTTCAATTTTTACGATATTCAACTGGAACTTTTTTTATAAGATGCAGTATAAACCAGGCTACAATATTTTTGTAGTTATAAATTTCTGTCTTTCGCGCATGCGCCGTGAAAAATTATTTCTTTTTAACGTTCATATCTCATCGGATTTTTAATATTTTTATTTACCGTTTTAGTATGTTCTTTCTCTTGTATTTTGTCATTTTTCCTGAAGTTTTGATAAGGTTTGATCAAAAACTCTGCATGTTATGAGCAAAAACCCTTCAAATAAAATTGCCATATTTTAAAAAATGTTTCATATCTTCGGAAGTAATAGTGGTACGTTCATAAAAATTTGTACAGTAGTTAGACATAGTATGCTAATTAATTACTGAAATTTATAGCTTATTCCGAGCTATTTTCGAAGAGGTATGGTCAAAAAGCGGTTTTACTTTCAACCCCCCTTCTTGTCGTCCCCCAAATGCAAGGATAATTTTAATTTCAACTTGGAAATGTTCGGTGAAGCCTATATTTTGTATGACTAAAGTTAAAGAACAATTGATCCCTTATTTTTCGAGCTATATGTAAAAATGTGAACTTTCGAAAGTGTCCGGATACTTTTGGCCACCTAGTGTACCAGAGCGGCCGAAGCTAGCGCATCACTCTCACCATAACTTACTCACTGATGATGTCGACCGCAGTGTCCGACGAAACGTTTGAAATTTATGTTTCTCATCGACCACGGCCTATAAGCCTGGAAATACCTCTTCATATTACCGCCGGCCGTGAAAGCTTCAAGAAGTATTTAATTGTAATGTACTCAATTTTTTAGTCTCAATTAAATAATTTCGCTTAATATCGCTTTTATGATGCGTTTAGCTAAGATTTTGTCTACACATGTCTGCGAATTAGGACGTTCAGCATTAGCATACGCACATTTTGCCCTTTTATGTATGCTAATGTTAAAATATCGAACAAATCATTGAACGTACCTTGATGTGCCCTTTATCACAGTAAAAATCTACACTAAAAATCAATAGATTTTCCTGTAAAAATACGGCAGTTAGTGCCTAAATTCTGTCTGTAACACACAAGAAAGTTTCCCGCTGAAATCCGTAGTCTTCCTGAAATCAACCAGGAATCTCCCTGAACAAGTTAGAAAATTTTCTAATAAAAACGAGTCACATTTCAGGAACAAATCGGGAACCTTCTTAGAAAAAAGATATCGTTTTCGTAAGGATCTTGATTTATATGGAAAACTGATAAAGCAAATGCAATCAAAGCTAATGCAGAATTTCAAATAAATGTGAGATGCATATTTTTCTGCAATTCTAGCAAAGCTAGTGCCCAGAGAATGCACTTCTCATTCATGAGAGTTTCAACCAATCTGGACATACCGTAATTTTTCCCAAAAGCGAAAGACTTGATAAGAACGCCCAGTAAATTTTCAAACTGATAGTTCTGACTGATAGATTTCAAACTTTTCACAACAGTGAGAAGTCTGTATTCATATAACACATAGCAATTCAGGAAACTGTCTCGTAAAGATATTTGATTTTCCCGGGAAAATGGTGAAAATCCGTAACCTCTTGGAATGACAACTGGAAGTAATCTGTGGTGTTTCAAATTTTCCTTCACCAGTGCAATATTCATATGCTAAGCAGTATCAGCCCAGCCACTAATGTTGGGAAAGTGACTGCACTGTAAAAAATAGATGTTGTTTTTACAATATAATACAGCCAATTTTTTAGTAAAAAATTGTAAAAAACGCTAATTTTACAGTAATAACTAGTAAAATGGCTAATTTTACACCGATAAACTGTAAAATTGCTGTTTTACAGTAATAAACTGTAAAACTGCTAACTTTATAGTTAATCACTATGCATTTTACAGTTTTAAATAAACTAGAACCTCTGCTGCCAGTATTATACTGTTATTGTTACAATATAATACAGCTAATTTTGTCGCAATAAACTGTAAAATTGCTGCTTTACGGTAATAAACTAAAATTGCTACTTTTACAGCTTATTAAGGTACATTTTAGTTTTAAACTGTAATCTCTTCTGCCAGTATTATACTGTAAAACCAACACTTAATTTTTTGCAGTGTGGTAGTGCATGAGAATTCACCTATATTCTAGATTTTCTCTAGTTAATTTGTAAGTAGTTCTTTGACTTCCTGTGCTCTATGATATTTAACACAGATATGAATAGCATTCAATTTTGCGTGCTGTCTGATCAGAGTTTTCATTTACTATCTAGCTCCAAGTACCTAATCAATATCAGTTTCAAATTCCAATGGGCAGATTATACTACTTGCATTGATCACATACTAGAGTGGGGAAAGGGGTGACCAAACTGTAGTGCTTAAAACGGGCAGCAGAGTCTGAAAGGCTGAGAGTCCCTGACGAGAAATATGCCAATTCGACGAAAGAAAAGAAAAACCATTTTTGGAATAGCTTTTGTAATGTTAGTTCTCATACACTTTAAAGGAACTTTTCAGGTTTGTTAATGAATTTTTTAAATTGTTTTGGCAAATTATGGTATACTTTAATCTCTATATTTTAATGTTTGACTGTGTGTATTTACTTTTTTTTAATGAAAAGAATTATTTTATTTAACTATTATTATTATTATTATTATTACTATTATTATTATTATTATTATTATTATTATTATTATTATTATTATTATTATTATTATTATTATTATTATTACTATTATCATTATTATTATTATTATTATTATTATTATTATTATTATTATTATTATTATTATTATTATTATAATTTTGTCAGTATTGATTTCGAAAATGTCTGAAGCGCAGAAAGCTATTCGTTCTGTCTGTTTCAATGAAAATTTATCAAAACCGTCAAAGGATAAGCATATCACGTTGTGGTAATTTCCCTAGCGAAGTATTGTTGAACACCACAATTGCCATCAAATAAATCCTCAAATGAAGAAATACTGAAGTTAGTAGGCTGGTTCTCCTGACTCATTATTTTAGTTCCAAAACAATGAAATTAGGGCCATTAAACGTATGTCAAAAATGTAAACTACTTGAAATATAATAGGCTTAAAACTTCTAGAATTTTGAAAAATTTTGCAGAAAGAATCATAAATCAAAAATTTAAGCTTATATAAAGTAATCTGAAACATAAAATTGAAAAAAAAGTTCTAATATCCTAAAGAGTTTCTTAATATAGCTCTTAACTAACTTTTATTTAAACATTGCAAATCCCATACCATGACAGAACTCACAAATTTCAGTAAACGTGTTTTATCAAAAGCATTTTGCTGAAGCATCCAAACAAGTATATTCAGGCTCTTATAGGACTTATTAATGATAAAAAAAAACATACTTTCATTGCTGAATAGTATCTTTTTTTCAGCCGTTTGGACCCCAAACTATCCTTTCTTTACACAATTTGACTAAAGCAGCTAGTTGCTGATCAAATTATACTCTAAAACATCGGGAAAACTAATGCATTCAACTCGTTACCAAATGATAAAAGATATTGCGATTTGGACAACTGTTATCTACTGTTTTTGTCTTAGTCACACGTGAATTCTGCGGTCATAATGAGTCCTAAATGTTAATTTTGCTGCAATTCATTTTTGGGATTTTGTGGCTCGTTAAAAGATTATAAAAAAAAAAATAAATAATTTTTTTTTCCTACGGGCTTTTACTTATAACCAAAAACATTTTTAAAACTGTAGTTGCATTTATGAAGGTTAAATATTTATGTCTTCTAGATTTTCCTAATAATTTTTTCCCTTAGAGATAGGGATTTTTTTCTTATGAACCCAAGTAGCACACTTCGTTTTTTAAAGGTTGTAAAATGGTTATTAACGTTGTAACAACCGCTTAAAAACGTTTAAAAAACGTTTAAAGGTTATTTGTGCTACCTGGGAAGGCAGAATTAAAGACTTTTTTATTAACTTTTTTATTAATTTTTGCGTAAATACATAATGAAATTTCACTCTAAAAAAAGTCACTTTTTTCCTGTATCAAGAGAATACTGAACTCAAATCAGATGCACCTCTCATTTTAAGTGGAAAACGTTTTGTAGACTACACATAATGTTCGTGTAGTTGTTTTCTAAAGCAATAGAAAATAGTCGCATGTTCTAAATTTTTTAACCATGTTGTCCAATCATTCTATGTTTATAAATGCATAGGTACATAACGTTTTTAAATAGTTGATTATGGATTTAAAACATAAAACGAATTTTGATTATTCTCCTCAATACATTACGCAAGTTGACAAAGTAAAAAAAAATAATTTACATTTTTTTCACATTATTCACATGTTTTGAACTGACTTTGTGCATTATGACTTAGTGCCATAACGGATATATTAATCAAATTTTAGAACAAATTGATTTATTATATTATAGACTAAGTTGCGATTGTCAAAGTAATTAGAAAATTAAAAACTACATAATAATCAAACGTTACTTCATACTTTTCAATTGGAAATACTGCATAAGATAATTAAATGATTACATACCTCTAACTTGAAAATAAAAGAATGCATAAAAACATAATAGAAATAGTTGCTTCTTCATTTTAGAGCACTTATTATTGATGATAATTAAATGATTACATACCTCTAACTTGAGAATAAAAGAATGCATAAAAACATAATAGAAATAGTTGCTTCTTCATTTTAGAGCACTTATTATTGAGTCGAAGAAGGTACTAAGCAAGCACAAAAGTGCTGCAAAACAATTTCTGGTGCCTATGTCACCACAGTGACATGTTCTTACGCAATAATCGCCATATTCAGCAGCTTGAGGTTTCAAACTAAGAAAGTGGTCACGATATTGGCATCACAAGTTGTTGTTTGTCGTTTCAGCTTCTTATTCACTAAGATTAAAAAATATATAATATATTTCAGAAGCAATTGTATCACGGGTTAGTTTGAAACAATGCATATGACAAATGTCATACATACTGTAATATATGCATCATTCGCACAAAAATAGTCAGTTCTATGTCCTCATCATACTTTACCAAAGTGTTATGACTTATTTGTAGGTCTTTATAATATTTTCAAAATAAAGTTTCACAAGATAATAAAAGTAAAGCGTTTACATTACATTTTTCAAGAAATATTACGTAGATTTATTGTACCAAAACGTTTCCCCACGGTTAGTAAAACATAAGCAAAAAATATTTTGAATTCCACCAGAACAGCAAATCGTGAAAATCTGGCAGCCGTAAATCTGAAATTTGAAATGCCCCAAAGACTGCAAAGCTTAGTAGGTGCAATTTTATGTAAGATTCGAAAATTCATAAACAACTAGCTGCCAGGGCAGCTAGATTAGCTTCCTGCGGCATGTTGATGCATAACGTCCCCCCTCTCTAACTTTTACCTCATTCTGAAGTTTTATTCGATATAATTTAATGTTCATTCGATTTCAAGACGTACCACGAACGTGGCCCGGCGTTGCACGGGCACTTCGTGCCCTGAAAGTAGTGAGGAAAATGTCAAGAAACTACTCCCCGCCAAGGCGGCTCGCTAACAGGCGCTTCACGCCTTTACTTTTTTCCTGTATAAAAAAAATCATTCGAATTATTGAGATGCTTCGCGCCTTCAAGATGGTGAGGAAAGTTTCAGTAAGTTCAGCTCAGGCGCGGATCCAGAGTGGGGTCATGGGGATCATGACCCCCCCCCCCCTTAACCGACCAAATATAGCAAAAAATTGCATTTTTGGGACTTATTTTACGAAAAAACTGCCAAACCACCCCATTTTTGCACAAAAATTGCACTTTGACCCCCCCTTTCCGAAAATGACCCCCTCCTTAACCAGAAGCTGGATCCGCCCTTAGTTCAGCTCGCTCAAAGGAGAAAAAGCAGACATTGATACTCAGTTTTTAATATAAGTAGATGGCTCTTCAACAAATGAATGTTTCAAAATATTACAAGTAGCTAGCGATAAAAATACTATGTAAGTCGCCCGCTTATGAGTTTCGTGTTTGATTTAGTTAAGCCTTCATTCAAAATTCTCATTTTCATTTTTATTATTGTTTCATGGCATGGCAACCACGTTTTGCAATGCAAGAATGGATTTCATATTTAATCATTTATTAGGCTTAATCGCTTTAAACTTGACTACTTATTAATTGATATCTTCGCTAATTAAAATCGTATAATTATATAGATTGAAACTAATGAAGCTTGAAAAATTACCTATCTATCGGTACCTGGTTCGACTTTCAGTTCATTGGCGTTCAGGAGAAAGAAGCGTGACATAGAAAGATAGTTAGAAAGAAAGATAGTTAGAAAGATAGTTAGAAAGATACTCAGTTTTTAATATAAGTAGATATATTGAAGAAAGTTTCATGATGGACACAACATACTTTTGAAAAAAAAATTCCTCTCTAATATATAGGAGAAAGTAGCATGAGTTCAGGTGATTGTGTCCCTTGAGAATTATATGAATACTAACCAGAAGAGACTTGTGCCATACATCGAATATATTAGGTAAATGCCTCGTATAGTACTGGCAGCCGAGATTCCAATTTGAAACTGCAAAGTGCTCAGTAATAAACTGTAAAACTAGCAGTTTTCGTTTCTTACTGCAAAGTTAGCAATTTTAGTTTATTGCTCTAAAATTTAGCTGCGCAATTTTAGTTTCTTACTGTAAAATTAGTAATTTTACAGTTTATTGTCCTAAAATTTTGCTATATTATGCTGTGAAAATAACAGTATAATACTGGCAGCAGATTTTTCAGTTTACTGTAATGCACGGTAAAACTGTAAATGCACGGTAATTAACTGTAAAACTGGCAATTTTACAATTTTGTACTGCAACATTAGCAATTTTTAGTTTATTACCGAAAAATTAGTTTTATTATACTCAGTAGCGTAGCTATGGGGTCCAGCACCCGTGGAAAAGTTAAGAAATTGCGCCCCGCTCACATGGGGGGGGGTGTCTTATGGGAGGTCACGGGAGGGCATTGTGACCTCCCAATATTTCCTTACTCCAAAAAATGTTATTTTTTTGTAGACAACATTGCAACTTTTATTTTCTTTTTGTCCCTTCTTTAAGCGTTTTTAACGTTGCTCAGGGCTCCTTTTCATTTTATGTATCTGCATGATATGTCTGCGTGTGCTTATTATTGAGAAAAATTCGACTTTCAATAGACAATTTGAGAATTTTCCTTTTTCCAGCAATTTTAGTTAGGGGCGTCCATTCCGTTACCCCATCATTTTATGTAAATTCAAAAAACCAATAGTTCTTGCAATTCGTTACTGAACATTTTTTTTTTCATAAAAGAATTTGTTTTAAAGCGCTAGAAGAAAGTATACAATAAACATAATTTACGCATCTATATACATAAAATCAAAGTTTGGTGACGTCATAAGTCGCGGGTCAAACGCTCTCCTGGAAAATTTACGCAACGTACGATTATGAAAATTGGTACAAAATTAGTCCGCATACTGATAATGTGCAAGTCGTGGCCGAAATTTTTTAATTCACCCTAGGTTTCCTACAATTTTATTAAAATTAGGTAATTAAAAACTTATTACTCCTTGTTTTCGTACTCCAAAGGAGCAGTTTTTGTAATTGAAGTGAAATCAACTGCAGATTTCTTCTGTGTAAGCACATTGTTTTGTTTTTAAAGTAAGTAAATTTATTTCATTTTCAGCTTTATTGTATTCACTTCTTTAGATGATTACTTCTTTTATTGATTTCCTGAAACTAATATTGGTTTTTGAGCAATTTTCCTCTCTATTAATTCATTTTCTAAGATTATTTATGAAAAAAAAATCTTCAAAATTTGCAAAAGTACATTTTACAGTTTTTGCAAACAGAAGCAGTTAACTTTGTATACGTCATTTTTCTCATAAGTGTTTTCATACAAATTTATTAATTTACTTCTTGAAGTTTCTATTTTATTTGCATATCGTCAAAGGGTGATGTTCTTTTTGTGTCTAATTTTACATATGATTAACATGCCTCAGAAAAAGGGAATAATTCGATATTTGGGAATCTGGCTCTGTTGTCAAATTTTCGACGATAATAATTTGGTTTTAGTGACATTTAGTTTACGATTGTGAAAGAAAGATTTCCCTCGCGCAAGAATTGCCGACAAAGATTTGACACCAATAGGGAGAGATACCCAGGTCTTCGGCAAGATTTCCAATCGCCGAAATCTTCCCTTCTTTTTGTTTCTAATTCTCTACATAGGATTAGTGGTTGAAAGTAAGATAATGCGCCAACTAAAAAAAGCCACTAACCAGGAAAGTACTCGACTTAAGTAATAATGAAAAAAATTGAAAATGGTACCATTCGAAAGAGCATACTGAGACATGTCTTTGAGCCAAAGATCAAGTGCCCTCGTCACCTCGTTTTTGAAATAAGGGGGTCTAGTCTCTGCCCAATACGGAAAAATTCTCCGCATTCAAAACCAACCCGTGACGTCATTTTAACGTATGTAGCGAGACCCGCTAGTCTCTGCCCTTTTTTTCCGCACGCAAAATACGTACTCTAAAATGTAAACATACGGAAAATTTACGCCGTCTTCTTTCAGGCGGAAAACCATTTTGCGTACTTAAAATCCAAGATGGATGCCGCGTTTGCTGCGTTGGATTAGCAACTAGAAGACGTTGAAAGATTGGAAACGATAGAAAGAAATGGTGTTTAAAGACCAATTCAATGCTTTCGAGCTTTCAGATCGCAGATTTGTTAAACTTTTCAGATTAACAAAAAATTTAGCGATTGATTGACCTCACAGAATATATTAAAGATAGTTTTCCCGCCGGAAGACTACCAGCTCACTTGCGGCGCGGGTAAGTACTTTCTTCATTATTTTGCAAACAAAACATCATTTTTAATGCTTTGCGTCCATTTATAGAGTAGTAGCAAATCTTGTTCGCGCCTTACGAAAACTGCTGTTTATTTTTTTCACACAGATTCCTTTTATTCAACCATATTAAATCAACCAAAAAACGAAAGAAATCTCGACCTGGCCGTTTCGGATTTTCATGTAACTTTCGGGAATCCTACCCTTGAACATTGCTGTATTTACGTATGGTCTTAATGGGCTATAGCCCAGGGCGGCATGATTGGGGGGGGGGGCACTTTTTTCATGTAAAATGAAGACTTTTTTTTTTTAGACAGCAGGGTGGATCGGCCGCGAGAATTACATCTATCAATTGAATTAAATACTGTTCTTTGTTAATAACGCTGTGTGGCCGGGCTTTGCACGGTTTACCTTGAAAATACATTTTATGTCAAGTAAATAAAGTTTTTTTTTTTTTTTTACAACTCTGAAATTCAACACCTCAAGGGGGGGGGGCAGTTTCAAAAGTCCAGTGCGGCCTCACGTCTATTTTTTTATATTGAAAAATCTATTATTCATAATTAATCAGTAATTAATTTCTGAAATTCGTTAAAAAACATTTTTTTTCTTGCTGGCAGTATTGTAAAATATTATAACTCAAGTTCTATGAGAGGTAGAGAGTTGCATATTAACTCATTTTAATAACAAATATATGCGCTTTAACTTTATGTAACGACAATATTTCGAGGAAAGATTTTCTCACAAAATAAATAAATAAATGACACTGTCAATTAAAAATTTAAGCCCAAGGTCGACAATACTTTAGAGGCCCCCTTCTGTGCTCTGCCTTTTCAAGTCACAAAAAAAAAAAAAAAATCTTTTTCGCAGTGGCGATATAAGGGGGCCAGCCCCCTGGCCCCCTTGTATCGCCACTGCGATACAAGGGGGGGGATAATTAAATAATACTCTATAAATGGACGAAAAGCATTAAAAATGTTTTGTTTGCAAAATAATGAAGAAAGTATTTACCCCCCCCCCAAGCTCAATGGCGCGAATCCCGCCCCCCCCCCGCCCCAAAAAATTTCACAACCCTCTTGCGCTTTTTATTTTTTTTTCCTCTTTTTTATTTCTTTTTTCTAATATTATTTATTTATTTTTTAATTATAACTATTAGTTTTTCATGTATTAACTTTTTTAAAGTACTAATTATGCACAGAATATAATCGCTTTTTTTCTCTTCCACACATTCCAAGCACACCCACACACACACGAAAAACAAATAATAATTTAAATAAAAAAACTAAATTAATAAATAATTTAAATAAATAAATCAGTTTTAAAAAATCCCCCCTAAAATTTTGTTGGCGCAACTTGCGCCATAATCCTCCCTGTGGGCACCCCTGAGGGGGGTGATTTTTGGGGATCATTGTATAGAGCTCTGCAAGGCCCTATGTAGTTGCACTGTATGCATTATGTCCAGCCCTGATACTGTTTTTTTATATCCATTTTAGCTCAAGATTTTTAAAGCTAATTCCCAAGAAAGAAATCTTTTTTTTCTTTCCATAAAATGAACTAAATAAGAGAAGTGCTAATTAAGTATCAAAAGAGATTGTTTTTATTTTTCAATTTATGAATCATTATTTTTTTTCTTAAAAATACATAATTCTTCAGTGCTGTGCATCAGTTTTTAAAAAAATAGGGGCCCCTTAGGAAGATGAGGCCCCAGTCCCAGGCCTAGATGGCCTGTGCCATAATCAGGCCCTAGCAATTGTGTTAATTAGGGCTTGTAGTACTTTTTTTTTAATTCCATATCCAGCACAAAAATATTTTAAATTAGATTCTGAAAAATATTTTAGTGTTATACATATTCAGGAGCCCCGAAGGGAGGTCATGAGAGTTTTCCTCATTCGGCAAGCTCGAAATGACAAGTCGGCAAATTCAGGAACAGTATTACTTTTTTTGTGAAGCTGCAATATCTTCCTGTTTTTACATAATTTTGTTGCCTTTGAAAATAAGAAGACCCGATTTATAAAACTCAATTCGGCTGTTGTCAAATGACCATCATGCTTTAAATGATGATATAGATAAATGGTGATAGATGCAATATTCTATGATATGTCATACAGTCAATACGCTTTAATCTGTATATATGTTAACAACAATAATTTATAAATCATGAAATCAATTGTTTTGACTATTCAAAATACACTCCCGCTGTTATTTATCTAAATTCCAATATTTGTCAATGATTTTTTTAGTGACACCCATTGTCTTTTCTCATAAGTAATAGTATAAGGTCTGTGTGTATGCAAACAATGGAAAACAAAAGTAAAAGCGTTGTCTGCCGAGCATTGCCAAGTCAACGATTACGATACGTGCCGATTGAAACACTAATTTTCGATTGGCTGATTTGGATCGGAATAAAGGCGTGGCTTAATATTTTTCAGTACGTTCGTAAACACGCCGAATGTTAACGTACGTTCGGAATATTTGGGCAGAGACTACGCAGTTACCGCACGTACGGTTATCAGCATACGTTATTAGAGTTCGTTACGATGCGTGCGTACGTTGACGGCATGATTAACGTACGTAAATTTACGTATGGGCAGAGACTAGACCCCAAGGGGTCTAAAAGTCGGCCGAAAAGTAGCCAAATTTGAAGACTTGGCAAGAAATTAAAGCTACCTCCCGATTCTCCCTTCCGCTGCTTGCTTAACATCGCATCATTTCCATGCTTGGTCATTCGCAAAGAAAGTGAAAGATGTTTTACGTTAACCCTTACTTGTACGAGCTAAAATAAAGAATGCTGATCAAGACTATGATGTGGAAAGTAGAGAGCTTTATCCAGAGGAGCGAAAACTTTATGAAGAAGTTAAAGTTTTATCTTTTTACGATTGATAACAATACATTTTAGAATTTTAGTTATTTTAAGTTTTTTTACTGAACTAAGTTGTATGTGTTAATTATTATAACTTAAAATATATTGCACGTGTTTCTAAATGAATAATCCGGGATAATTAAATAAGTATGAAAAGTAGCTAATATGACCTCCTATACGAAAAATGAAATAAATAATCTTCGGGGTAGAAATTAAATTGTCATGGATTATGGTATTAGTTCTTATTTCAAAAAAAAATCGATACAAGAAGTTTCACTATCTGCCAACTCTTAGCAAAAACATTTATTTTTTTTTAATTGAAATCGAGAAAAAATAAATTACAATTTTAAAAAGAAAACGAATTAGTAAATATCAATAGCTGCAAAATTATCTCCATGTCGGAAATTACATCAAGGGTAGAGGGAAATAATTATTTCCATTCTTAAAATATACTAATAGAGTCGACATTCATTGTAAAAACCCTGCCGTTCAAACAAAATTGGTCACTGTAGCGAAAAGTCTCTGTAACGTAAATGTAAAACATATTGCATGTTAATTTCGTACTGTTTAAAAACACTGGAATAACTTTTACTAGTTCTGCTGTACGTTCAACGGGTAGGAAAAGACTAACAAAATTGTAAATCAATACAAGTTTTAGCTTACTTTTCTGTAAAAGTAGAAAATAGGTGAAAAAAATCATGAAAGAAGGCCTGATGCACTGAAAAAAAAAAACGCTCAAAACAATTGAGTCGAAAAAGCACAACTTAATAAAAATAATTAAATACACAGAGAAATTTAAAATAGGAAAGTTGGGTTTTGAGCTGCGGAAACTGTGTACCTGTCAGTCTGTCTATTGGTCAGTTTTTCTGCCCCCCCCCCCCCCGCAATAACTTTTGAGTGCATAGTCCGATTCGATTTTTTTTTTTGATCGAAAGATCTCAGTGAGGACAATACACTCCCATATTCGACTTTTTGATTTGAATAATATTTCATTCAATTTCGAATTTCCGATTTTTTCCCTGTCCTCACTTATAACTTTTGAGGGAACAAGTTCGATTCGAGCGAACAATTTTTTTTTCGAAATATCTCAGAGAAAACACCTCATTCCTGTTTGATTTTTTTATTTGAACACATTTTCATTAAATTTTGAGCATTTTTTCTTTTTTGAAAGACCATTCTTACATACCCAGTGATGCAATTGACAAAAATGTTTAGGAGAACTCACTTTGAGTTATAGGGGACCCACCAAAAGAAAAGTGGTTTGAAAAAATTTATATTTGCAATTTTTACAATTAAAAACCCTAAATATAACCCCCCTCCCATACTACAGAATTGTACGAACACTTAAAAAAATAATAATAAAAAAAGGAGGTTCAGTTGTCACCTCCTGGGCCCCTTAAACAAGGGACTTGCTTTAATCGCAAATAGTAAGATAAAATTCAATTTTGATGTGTTGTTTAAAATTGTTTTTCCTCTTTAAAAAACTCTCTGCTTTTCATGTCATAGGCTTGATAGTAGATTGTTGCTTTAACTTGCACAGGTAAAGTAAAAGATTATTGTAAAGCCGTCTTTCAAAAGCTTTCAAAGTGACCAAAAATGGGAATCAGGTTTCCCGTTGGACGCAAATAGCGTAATCGCACCGCAGCTTCCAGTTTCATTATAACTCGCTAAAATTGGCGATTTTTCAAAAAAAATTAGCTGACTTTAGGACCTTATATTTCGATAACGGGGGCGCGAGGGCAAAAACGCATGCCTCCAGAAACATGTTTTACCATGCTCTTTCGCAGGGGCGGATACAAGGGAGGGGCGATGGGGGCGATCGCCCCTCCCTTGAGGAACTCTTCAACGGTAATTTTTCGATATTGAAGTTCGAAATTTTCAATTTTATGCGAGTTTTAATGAAGTTCGAATTAAGAAGGGTTTGATGCTCTCCCCAGAAAGGTTTCGGAATTGAAGTCCGAATCATTTATCCTTTGTTATCCATATTTATAAACCAGTGTGCATATCAAAAAGTAAGTAAGAAAAATCAATCGCTCCTTCCTTGAAGAGTTTCTGGATCCGCCCATGCTCTTTCAATTGATACTCATAAAAAAAAAAATTCATTATTCCATGATCTAGTACTTTCCTGTTAAGTATAATGTGAGAATTCCTTGTAAAAAATCCACCAAATCAATTTCAGAGCTCCTGTTGTTGAAATCTAAATTAAAATGCAAAATTGGAGAAAAGGGGGAAAACATGGCAACGATGCAAGCTTAAAATTTTAATTTTCGCCTGTAACTGAAAAGTGCCTATCAAAGATCTCAGTTATTGAAATATTCTCAAAAACATTACCGAGAACAGAAATCTTTACGAGCTTTTCAAAATATTGGTCATTCCAAAAGTCTAATTAAAATATAAAAAATTCGCCAAATACATTAAATTGACCATTTTAAACCCATCAGAAGTTTTGATGGAACTATCGTTCCAAAAGGCTGTATTATTTTTATTATTATTATTATTACGCTTATTATTATTATTATTATTATTTTGCGATCTAAATGCAATGAAGGCATAACTAAGTTTTTGAAACAAGAAGCAAAAAAGTGTGAGCGCTTTTATATATTTTGGTAAGATATTAAATACTGTCAAAATGAAAACAAAGATGGTAAATTTTTTGCCTATTTGGCATTATCGACTAAATAGTTATCTCTCATAACATTCCACAAAAAGTAAAAAATAAATCCTAACTAAAATTAAAAATAAATCAAGTAAATAAAAAGGAGAAATTAGCTGAAAGTAGATTTTCCCTTAAATTGAAAATAACTAAAATAGATTAGTTTCTGTTAAGCATGGTAAGTTTCGACAAGCGGGAACAGCACTTAGTTTTTTTAAATCGTGCATTACAGATACAGCGACAACAGCAAAAATCCTTTAAATTTTACCACAGGCAAAGCCGTGGCGGATAACTCTACTTTAATATAAAATCAAATCATTAATTCTATTGTAATTAGGAAAGCAAAGGAAACACAAAAAGCATAATTAATCTGAAATTAATAAATACGACTCCTTGCATATTTGTAAAATAAAAGTTTGCTATTTTAGGAGTTCGATTGTTATTTATATAAATAACGCTTTTCATGCTTTGTATTTAAAATGTATCAGAGAAGACATTTCAAGCAAACGAAATCTTTGCATTTTTACTCCGTTATTTAATAATATTATTAAGTATGAGGGGAGTCAAGGAGAGCAATTGCTTCCTCCCTGGCTTTAAGAAACTTACAAAAAGCATTTTTTTTCTCTCCCCCCCCCCCCTTTATAAGCTACAACTTAAACAAACATGTGCCAACAATGAGGAAGGTGTTAGCCGGTACCACAATGACGGTGTGCTCTGATTGAGAATCATAAAAAAAAAAAAAAACAATTAGAACGCATATTTTTATACCGTTTTCGAAATTGTCTGGCCCCTTGAAGTAGTGTAGAGTACACGCGTCTTCCCTAAACATTCCCTTGGCGTTTCCTAGTTCAGTAATATATGCGAAACAATAGCTATTTTATTTATTTTCAGAGAGAGCTCAAAACATATTGCCCTATCGTGATTACAAATCGAGCTCAATCCCTTCTAATAATACTAAACCAGTAATGAGTATGAAGAACAAAGTAGTACTATATATATAGTTTAGAAGCGAGAGCACTTCGTTAAAGCACACATAAAATTAATGAATTTCCCAAATACGAAATTGAAACTCACTAAAAAAAAGGTTTATTTGTTAATTTATTTTTGAACATAGCATCCAATTTTCTATACGCAACCATCGAAGCACAAACAGCGTTTGATAACGTTAAGGTCTGGTTTCCTAGAATCGTCGCTGATGCCGGGTGCGACGCAAGCTAGAATCAGAACCAGTTTGATTGGAGCGTGGTGTGAAGCGACGTCAATCTGCGGCTCAGGCGCATGCGCAGAACGCGGCGGCGTCTGTCGCCTCGCCAGAGATCGACGATTTCACTCCTAGGAAACCGGGCCTTTAAGCGCGATTCACATAGCGAGCGAAACGCGTTCGCGAAGCGAACTTTTCCCCTCGAAACAGGTTTTCGGAATGCGTTCCCATGACAACGCGGCGAAAATTCGCCTGTCGCGAGCGATCTAGCATGCTAGATATTTTCGCGTGCGAAAGGCGAACAAAATTTGGCAACGAGAGCGACAGCCAGTTAGAGGGAAGGCGCCATCTTTGCTCTGTTTTGACCGCGTGGACATTCGATTTCATCGGCTCTCGCGAGTTGGGCGCGCTTTATACTTAGTGGGTGAATACCATCACGTGACTTTCGCCCACATCTAGTATGAATGATCGGAATTTTTGACCAGCGAGAGAAAAACGTTTCGTTCTTTCGCGTCGCTCGCAATCTGAATCGGCCTTTACTCCTTCAAAATCGCGCGTCGCTGTACTTTTGTTACTCATTCTGGGAAGCTTGAGTTATTGTGGTCTCTTGGTGCGAATTTTTAAAATCGCGAAGTTTGCGATAGTCATTTTTAAGCAACCTCCCCCTTTCGTCTTTGAGACATAGGTCCCTACATATTATTTTATCGCTAGTTTTTGCCACAGAAAAATTGTTACCAATATCGGAGTTATTTTCTATCATCATAAATCGCATTCAAAAAATATGTATCCGAAATGTTTTCAACAAAAGCTCGCCGATTTTTGAAGTCGTAGAGCGTTATTTCTGAAGCATATTAATTAAGAAGTTGAAGTGATATCGTGAAAAAATCGACAAGAAAGAAGCAGAGAAAAAGGGCTTGTTTCTCTCTATCTCTCTTTTTTTAAGTAGATAGGACTGGTCATTTCAGATCAGCCTATTATATAGACTCCTGGCCCCATAAAACAAAATTCTATCCTGCCAAATAAATGTAAGCTAACATCAGTGTATCCAACCGAAATCTACCAAAAACCAAGTTGCACATTCTGCTGTGGTTCGTTTTGTAGCATGGGGGCGCAGTTCCCGCTACTCGGGGCAGTCTTTCAAATTTCATCTTTTGTCTGTTTGAGGTTAACAAGTTTTTTTCTTTTTTAATCCATTTTTTTTAATTTTTTTTATTTTAATCTGTCAGAATGCCGCCCCCCTGGCTGCTGCGCCCGTGGCAAAAGCCACTCCTGCCAACCCCTACCTAAGCCACTGATTATACTGTAAAAACAACATTCATTTTTTACAGTGAGGTATTCATTTCAGTCTCGCGACTTGGCTCTGATTAGCTGTCACATGTTTCGCCATTTAACACGTTTTTGAGGGAAAAACCGTTCCTGAATGAGGATGCTATGATTTGGGGAGCTTTGGACTTTTTTCGACTAATGTGATGCCTACTTCTGCCACTGCGGCATTTATGTACTCAAATCTCGTAAAAAAGGGTGTTCACTGAAAAAAAATTAATGTTGTTCTTACAGTATATTACAGCTAACTTTATAGTAATAAACTATAAAAATTGCTAATTTAATAGTAATAAACTGTCAAATTGCTAATTTTACAGTAATAAATTGTCAAGTTGCTAATTTTAAAGCAATAAACTGTAAAATTATTACCGTGCATTTTAAAGTTTTAAACTGGAACATCTGATGCCAGTATTATACTGTTGTTTTTACCGTATAATACATCTAAATTTTACGGTAATAAAACAGGGCTGTGGAGTCGGAGCGAAGAATCAGAGTCGGACGGATTTTGGACCAAAGAAGTCAGAGTCGGTGTCGTTAAAATACATGTGACTCCGACTTCGACCACCTTCAATGTGGAAGAAATTTTTTGTAGGGGAAAAACGACCATGAAGAAAAATGAAACTTGTATGCCTGGACTTAACTCATAAAATGCCTAGCGTCCCTTTTTAGGGACGGTCCAAAAAGTGTCTCTGAATTTTCCAACAATGAACATTTCAACCAAATAATATTGTTCAGTTGTTACTTTGGTATTGTTTCAATTCATTATTAACAGATTTCAGCACATAACAATCGTAAAGTGTGTTCTGTAGCCGTTTTAATGTGATCTTTATCAAGAATTACATCGTTTACAATCTCAAGAACAAAAAGTTAAGTTTTTAAAATTATTTCCGGATTCCCTGTTTATGTAAATTGCTACTTTTATTTCTTCTTATAAAATGTCTTTTTAAATATTATATCGTTGTCCGAGAAAATAAATTAGTGAAAACAGTATGTACCCTCTAGTGTCTAGCATCCCTTTTTAGCCTACTTTCCCGTTAAAAATAAAAGAGACGAAAAAAGCATTAAAATTGGCTTAATGCATCTAAAAAATGTCGCCAAGTCCAAAAAATATCGCCAAGTCCAAAAAATATCGCCAAGTTCAAAAAATATCGCCAAGTAAAAAAAAGTCAAAGAGAAACAAAAAAATGAAATAAATATCGAGAAATTAAAAATTTGAAAGTAGGGTATTGAGATGGGGAATTTGTGTGTCGGTCGGTCTGTCGGTCGGTCTGTCGGTCTGTCTGTCCCCCCTAATAACTTTTGAATGAACATTCCGATTTGGACAAACTTTTTTTTGTTGGAAAGATCTCGGCGAGTACAGCTCATTCCCATATTTGATTTTTCGATTTGAACAATTTTTGGTTCAAATTTGAGCCGTTCAAACAACCGGTCCCGCGATACTAACTTTTGAATGAACAGTCCGATTTTAACAAACTTTTTTTTGTTCGAAAGGTCTTTTCAAGGATACTTCATTCCGTATCTACATTTTCGATTTGAACAATTTTTCGTTCAACATTGAACCGTTTAAACAAGCTGTCACCTCTAATAACTTTTGAGTGAACAGTCCAACTTAAACGAGCCCAAAAAATATCGCCAAGCCTAAAAAATATCGCCAAGTCCAAAAAATATCGCCAAGTCCAAAAAATATCGCCAAGTCCAAAAAATATCGCCAAGTCCAAAAATATCGCCAAGCCCAAAAAATATCGCCAAGTCCAAAAAATGTCGCCAAGTCCAAAAAATATCGCCAAGTCCAAAAAATATCGCCAAGCCCAAAAAATATCGCCAAATCCAAAAAATATCGCCAAGTTAAAAAAAAATATCGCCAAGTCCAAAAAATATCGCCAAGTCCAAAAATATCGCCAAGCCCAAAAAATATCGCCAAGTCCAAAAAATATCGCCAAGTCCAAAAAATATCGCCAAGCCCAAAAAATATCGCCAAGTCCAAAAAATATCGCCAAGCCCAAAAAATATCGCCAAATCCAAAAAATATCGCCAAGTTAAAAAAAAATATAGCCAAGTCCAAAAAATATCGCCAAGTTAAAAAAATATCGCCAAGCCCAAAAAATATCGCCAAGTCCAAAAAAAAAATATCGCCAAGTCCAAAAAATATCGCCAAGCCCAAAAAATATTGCCAAATCCAAAAAATATCGCCAAGCCCAAAAAATATCGCCAAGTCCAAAAAATATCGCCAAGCCAAAAAATATCGCCAAGCCCAAAAAATATCGCCAAGCCCAAAAAATATCGCCAAGTCCAAAAAATATCGCCAAGTTAAAAAAAAATATCGCCAAGTCCAAAAAATATCGCCAAGTTAAAAAAATAAAAAGGTAAAATGAATATCGAAAAATTAAAAATTTGAAAGTAGGGTATTGAGATGGGAATTTGTGTGTCGGTCTGTCGGTCGGTCTGTCGGTCGGTCTGTCTGTCCCCCCCTAATAACTTTTGAATGAATATTCCGATTTGGGCAAACTTTTTTTTGTTGGAAAGATCTCGGCGAGTACAGCTCATTCCCATATTTGATTTTTCGATTTGAACAATTTTTAGTTCAACTTTGAGCCGTTCAAACAACCTGTCCCGCGATGCTAACTTTTGAGTGAACAGTCCGATTGGAACAAACTTTTTTTGTTCGAAAGATCTTTTCAAGGATACTTCATTCCTGTATCTACATTTTCGATTTGAACAATTTTTTGTTCAACATTGAACCGTTCAAGCAACCCTTCCCCCTAATAACTTTTGAATGAACATTCCGATTTGAACAAACTTTTTTTTGTTGGATAGATCTCAGCGATTACAACTCATTCCCATATTTGATTTTTCGAGTTGAACAATTTTGGTTCAACATTGAACCGTTCAAGCAACCTTTCCCCCCAAATAACTTTTGAATGAACATTAGGGTGATTCAGAAATGTATGGAAAAAAATAAACTTTGTATTTTTGTGCGTCTTACCCTCTTATTTTGTGCCACTATATACACTGATTATTTGTGCAAAATTTTGGCAAAATATATTAATATTTAGAGGTCGCTCAAACGCCTTGAAATTTCGTGATATTGACAAAAACGTCATCGTAAATGATATTTATAGAAAAGAGTAGCCTTTGTATTTTTATTCGTCTTACCGTCTTATTTAGGCCCTTTATATACACTGAATTATTCGCCCAAAATGTTAGTAAACTATATTTACATTTAGGAGTACTTCAAATTTTGTGATAGTGGCACAAATGCGAACGTAAATAATAATAATAATAAAGTTACTTTATTGCTTTTTTATATCTCCGAAGAAAAAAAGCGTGCAATCACAAAATGAACTATATATCTGAAAAACCAATGAAATGCAGAAAAGTATGAAAACTAATCAAATACGGAAAAAATATAAAAAACAAATTTAAATACATTAAATATATAGTGATTAGCTCATTAATTCTTGCAATACTTTTTAAGGTTACTTTTTTGCAACTTTGAAACCTTTTCTGTGTTCCTGTACCACTTGAAGAAGACCCTGTCTTGGTTTTTCGTCGTTAGTGATAGTCTTAACAAATGCTTCAATAAGGGCCATGCCACGCTCCGTATTGTCGTTTACAATCCTCAGTTTCTTTGGTAGTATAAAGCCTTATTGGTAGCTATCTTAAAGATTCGAATGCTCAGGATCAAACAGCTGATATATTTTGAGTTTCTTCTTTACATGAATAAAGAAGCTAAAAATATTCCAAATCATTTCTTAGTGCTTGCACAAAAAGGGTTGCTGGGAACCCAGCTCTTAGATATTCTTTCCCATTAACGATAAGAATGTGAAAGAAATCACATTCATATGTTACGAATACCTTTTGTTTGTCCACCTGCAAGTTTGAACTGGTTGGGAAATATCCATAACTTGAAGCCATAAAGAATCTTTAACACAGATATAACACGAGGAACCACTCCTGGGACACGAAAATATACACCAAGAGAAGGTACTCAGCTCAAGAAAATCGCACTAAGCTCTAGTATCTTCCTTGGACACTTCTTTTACATGGGTCATCAGAAGTTAACTTTGCGCAACTTCCATTACTAGTTGCACGTTGCTCTGAATGTGCTACCAACTCCTCAACCTCATCATTCCTCACTCCAGGTTTAAAATTAGAATGTTTTATTCTGGACTATGATTGCTAAAACCGCTTAAAAAGCATTATTGTAGATCCAATGGCAGTGGATGGTTCCACGCAATTGCGTGAACATCGCATCTGACATTGCACGCAATCAAATACCCCAATTCTACCTATTTCTTGGTTTATCGGTTAAAATACCGAGAGACCAAGAGTATAATAGATTTCGGTTGTAATACCACAGAAAACACAATGTCTAAAATATAATGGCGGAAAGCACAATACAAAAGTTGCTTCCCTAGTTTTTTTTTCCCAAGTTCAAACATGCTCCAAATTTAGTACCGGCAGTGCATGTATTGAAACACATACCACGTACGAGCTCAGTAAGTTCCCATTTATCTAACTGGTTATCGTACAGCAGCATTTTCTGTAGCAATTCCAATGCCTGACTAACTTACTAGAACCCAGAAGTAAATCATCAATGCTTGTGGTCCTGATACTAATACTGGTATGAAACCCGCCGATCATCCTTCATTTTCAATATATACAGGGTGTCCACTCCAATCGTGGACCAATAGCTAATTTCTAAACCGTTAGAGATAAGCATATAGTTTATTTAGGAAAAAATCTCCAAATTACGAAAGGAATTTTGGGTCTATTCAATGTTTTTCAAAAAATCAAATTTTGAAAGAGTTACGAAATTTAAATTTTTATACAGCCCCCCAGTCCTATCAATCATATTTAGTAAAACATTCTTGACACTGTAACGTTTAAAACTAAAAAAAAATCACTCTTCTACCACAAAAATTGACCGAGTTATGACGTTTTGAAAAATCAAGATTTTGAAGGATTTCGCATACGGTCCTTTGAGCGATATCTCGATGACGTCATGAAATAATGCAAAATCTTGATTTTTCAAAACGTCATAACTCGGTCAATTTTTGTGGTAGAAGAGTGATTTTTTTTTAGTTTTAAACGTTACAGTGTCAAGAATGTTTTACTAAATATGATTGATAGGACTGGGGGGCTGTATAAAAAATAAAATTTCGTAACTCTTTCAAAATTTGATTTTTTGAAAAACATTGAATAGACCCAAAATTCCTTTCGTAATTTGGAGATTTTTTCCTAAATAAACTATATGCTTATCTCTAACGGTTTAGAAATTAGCTATTGGTCCACGATTGGAGTGGACACCCTGTATATTACGCATAAGTGTTTCGTTCCAGTGAACTATCAAAGGAAGTCCTAGATTTAAACGACTTTTGTAAGTTAGCGGCCAATTCAGAGCGAATAGTTTGCATTTACCGTTTTATGGACGTTGTCAAATCCTCCCCATTTTGACCCATACTTTGTACTAAAGCAGCTACTATCAAAGTCTTTCTGTCATTTATACTGGGCCCTGTCTAGAGTGGATGCTAGGTGTTTTAGCCAAATAAACTCATTCACCTCAAACAACCGAAAAGAAAACAGAAACCACAGACCGAGCTTGCAGCTGCATTTTCTACCCAAACTTCAGGTAAGAGATAATGCAGCTTTGGAGCGGGGGGGGGGGTAATCGTTACAACTCACTTTGAGCTATTATTTTATTGACTAATTACTTTGTAGAGTAAACTAACGTTTTAAGTTATTCCATTTTATCTGAAGAATAATATTATTTCGGGTAATGAAGCTATATACTCCAACTCTCGAAATTGCTAATTTTCAACAGAATTCGATCGCGTTGAGCGACCTCTAAATATTATTCAATTGAGCTAAAATTTTACATACATCACATTCATGAATAGTGTAAAAAAACTGCGGGGTAAGACCAGAGAAATTCAAAAAAAATTTTTTTTGAATCACCCTAATATATATATATATATATATATATATATATATATATATATATATATATATATATATATATATATATTGAAACAGGCAAATAAAATGAAAAGATGAAAACCAAAATACAAAAGCGAACCAAAGTGTAGCATTTCATCAGGGGGAAGACCACACCTTGGTTCGAAAAGGCTCTTTCTATATAACATGTGGGAGGGTCCCAAAAACATGTTATCTCCCCCGAGAGCCTTGAAAGAAACCAAGAAAACACAGAACACTCACCTTCAAACGGAAGGAACAGGGAATGTAAAAAATCACCTGAACATATCCCGAAGACAAAAACAACTGAGTGAAACTGGAAACTATGCATGACGCAGGTAGGAAAAAAAGGTACGGTTACAGTACATTGACAGGACACAGCCCAGCTTTTTTTAGATAATTAGAATAAAAAGATGACGGAACATTATTGTATTGGAGTGCAGATTTCAAAAGAGTAATGTTTTTTTGAATGTAGTTATTATTGTTACAAATATTTTTAATCCTGCAGATTTCATTAATCAGGGTATTGCGAAAAACTTTGATAGAGATGTTTGATTCCCAAGTAATCAGTCTATTATCGTGAAAATTAAAAGAATGTCTTTTATCATAAAGGTCAATATTCAAATCATTTTCTGTAATAGAGATGTGCAAATCTAGAAAATCTGTTTGTTTAATATTATCATTAGTGTGAACGAGATCAAGATCTGTAGGATAAATATTTTTAGACTCGTTATAAAAGGAATCATAGTTGAAAATTATTAGGTCGTCAATATACCTGAATGCTTTAGGGATTGTATAAGTGTAGTTTCTTTCAAAGTAGTGAAGGTAAAGATTAGCTAAAACGGAAGAAAAATTGGAACCTTGTGGGATACCCTTAATTTGTAAAAAACAATGCTCGCCGTTAAATATGTAGTTATTGAAAATGCAAAAATTAATTAAATTAAGCCAAAGAGTTTCATTAATGCCAAGTGAGATGCTGTAGTCGTAAAAATAAGACAGAAGAACATCTTTAAGGCTGGATAAGGAGATACTTGTAAAGAGATCTTTAAAGTCAAAAGAAAAAATACATTCGATTTTATTATTTTTCAGGAAATCAAGAACTGGTGCATTATTTTTAATAATCCAAGTATGTTTTTCATCAATAATTTTGTTGAAAAGGTTGTTTAGAATATTTACAAAAATTTTTCCAGGTGACTTCATATAAGAATTGGATCCACATGTAATAAAACGAAATTTTATAGGATTTTTGTGGAATTTAGGATAAATAGTGATATATGGAAAGATGATCTTGTGGCTTTTGATTTGTAGTTTTTTGTTGAGTGCAATAATTTTTTTAGTGATAATGCTATAAGTAGTAGATACTTTTTTAAAAGTTGAGGAATTTTCAAGTTCTGTATCTAAAAGTTGCAGGTAGAATTTTTTACAAATAATCGAAAAATTGTTAGCGGCTTTATCAATAGGGGCAATGATAAAATTACTTTGAAGCTCTCTAATGTGTGGGGTGAAATCAGCAAGTTTAAGCAAATTTTTAATTTTGTAATTCTGAAGAAAATCCTTAAAATAATAATAGATATATAAAATAATATATATATATATATATATATATATATATATATATATATATATATATATATATATATATATATATATATATATATATCATTGTATTCAAGAGAAGGAGGCTAAACAGACTACTCTTGCTCACAGGCATCTTATATTGCACCTTAGTACACTGTGAAAAATAAATGTTTTTACAGTATAATATAGCTAATTTTATGGTAATAGAATGTAAAAATTTGTAATTTTACAGTAATAAACTGTAAAATTATACAGCTGTTTTTATAGTAAAATACAGCTAAATTTTACGGCAATAAACTGTAAAATTTCTCACTTTACAGTAAGAAACTGTAAAATTGCTAGTTTCACAGTTCATTACTGTGCATTTTACGGTTTGAAACTGGAACCTCGGCTGCCAGTATTATACTATAAAAACAATAGTTCATTTTTTCAGTGTAACCACTTAATTAGTGGGAAAGAAAAAATGTTTCCCCTTTGAAATAAACGAAAATAAAACTCTTTTTTATAAACATTATTTTTTTAAACGACAATATAGACTTTTAATGTACCTTAATTCACTTGAATCACTAACATCACCATTTGTAATTTCCGTAGTGGAGTTCAATGTGGTGGCCAAAAGTGGCACAAGTTAGAAGATTTGGTTTTAGTGAGATTGGATTTCGCTCAAGCATAATTTTTGTCATTAACATTTTTCTGTGATATCGTAAATCACTGTGGCCATAAAAACATTATATATATATATATATATATATCAAGAAAGTGGGAAAGGTAGACATTCGCTTACAGGGAGAAGAAAACGTAAAAAGAAAATGGTCCACTCGAAGATTGAGTCCGGAAAGTGAAAAATGTAACGTCCTCTACAGTGGCAGTAGGCCTTGCAGCAATCTATCAACAAGCTTGACATGGAACTGCACTTCTTTGATTAGTTACAATAAAACATGACTTCGCGATTTTTCTGCTTGGCTGACGATTGCGGTGATGAAAGAAAAAATCGATTTCAAATGCCTCTGATGAAAATAAAATGGTTTTTCTTTTTTCTCTTGTTTCTTTCTTTTTTAATTCAACGTAATTTTTTTCATCCTTCGGTCAGTTTGCTTGTTCGTAACTTCTACGCAAAATTACGTGGAGCCACTCATAAACTACACTACTGGCCGAAATTATTGAAAGTTTCAAAAATCTTAATACGTTACAAAATAACCCTTAACCATGACGGCCCCGATGGGAGGTCACCGGAGGTCACTGTGACCTCCCAATAATTTCCGTATTTGGCACATTTTGCAGCCGATTCGGCAATTTGAAGACAATATTGCAATAATGAGATTATTTGTCCTTTTTAGTTTTCAGAATTATTTATTGAAAGATGCCTGTTTCTTCTCATTCAATGTTATGCACGTATGACATGTGTGCATGATTGTATTTTATCATTCGGTAAAATTGGAACTTCATTCGGCAAATTGATAATTTTCCCTCTCCCAAAACTTTCAGTTCGGAGCACCCCTGGCCATAACAATAGTATTTTTTTGATAAATTGATCTTCTCACAGTGCAAATCTAATAGAGGCATTTAAAAAAACGATAACTAATGTTTGGCATTATGCACAACCGAAAGAAATGTTGCGAGACCTTGTGGATTACATGTCTAAAAGAAAGGTTGTAGTAGTTAAAATTGTGTGATGAAAGTTTAAAGAATACTGACGTTTAATTAATTAATTTTTGTTTCGTTTCTTTTATTCTTAGACAATTTTGACATTACTTGGACTTTCAATACTTTTGGCCGTTCTTTTATTTTATCTGACCTGTATTTGAAAGAAAAAATAAAGTGCTTATTTTTGTAAGGATGTTGTGAAATATTCAGATCAATACGTTTAATACAAACTACTCAGTTTTGTCCTGAACGAGATTTTAAGTTTTAAAATACACCGTAACCGTTATGGTTAAAAATGAGTGAACAGTTTAAATAAGAAAATGATGTGAAAAACTCTAGTATTTTATAATAGCATTGTACTCAGAATTTTAGCTAAATTGCCTTGTTTTATTATTTGAGTAAGATACTATTCGGTTATTCAATATTCAGTGGTAAAAATGGCCGAACTTTCGAGAGCTGCCAGTGAGGAGTTCTTGCAAAATACATATTGAGCTCATTAAATTCCTATAGGATGTGGAAGAAAACTCAAAATTATGCAAATCAGTATCCTTATTCACTTTTTTTTTTTTTTTTTTTTGGAAACTCAAGCCCTGTCAGGCCTGGTATTTGGTGCACTGCAAAATATGAACTGTTGTTTTTACAATGTAATACTGACTGCCTTGGATTGGTGTACTTGCACTAGAGATAATTAAAATATAATAAAAATAACTTAGCAAATTAGTATTACAATTAAAATTTTTCAACGTCAAATTTAAAAACGTCAAACGTACTAACCGTCCCACTAAAGCCATCAGCAATGGCTTGATTTTTTTTCCTGTCATATTTTCATCTTCCAATTAAAGAAATTATGAGAGAAAAAATACAAAAATTCGCAGATGTTCTCGAGAAATTATGAAGAGAAAAACTGAGGGCATAAGAACACAGCTCCCCTCCCTTCCATGACATAATTGAAGCTAATATTGAGCCGAGCGAGGGTGAACTTTTAATCATCTCATTAAGAAATTTAGTTAATTAAAGATTCCTTGTCCATCACGGACAGAGTCACGCGTTGAAGATGGCACCCATCCTTCCACGCCCCCCCCCCTTTTCCCCCCTCTTTTCTCTTTAACTGTTCATCAACTTCATAAGCTCGAGCTTATGAATGATATAAAATAAATGAACCTATTATAGAGAGTTCGCCATGTTGGAGAATTAAAAAAAAAGGAATTTGCTATGCATGTGGTGTAGCTTTATTATAAATATTTTCTGTCTTTATTTTCTTTCGGAGGCGCAATGAATTTTTTTTTACCCTTAATTACTTTGCTTTTAGGGGGGAAAAAATGGGAGGAATCTTTATAGTATTTAACATTTTTAACGAAGAAGAAGAAATTTATCTTTCATTTCTTTCGCCATTCCAAATATTTTCCCGAAAAAGAGCAATGTTTGAATATTTATCAAAGAATTGGGTAAAAAGAATGAAAATAGATCGTTTGATTAATGGCGCACTTACCATTTCGCTTATATTTATTAGGACATTATTATTATTTTATTTCCACATTAGCTGCAGTGCGTGAAAATCTTTTTACTTAAAACAAGACATTTTCGTGACAAGTTTCTTTTTCTCATAACATGGCTTCCAGCTTAAAAGACGGTAATTCAGGTATTTTTGCGTAAGTTTTCATCTTATTTCTTATGAGTATTAGTACTATGACGTACGGTAAGATAAAATCCGTTGCAATTTCGTGAAAACTTTTGAAAGCTAAATCGAAAATGTAAAACTAAATTATTAATTAATTTTTAATTTTTTTTTTAAGTACGGAACGATAGATAGAACAAAAACTCAAAATAATAATAATAATAAAACACATTAATGTATACACTGCAAAAATAAGTTGTTTTTATAGTATAATACTGACGGCAGAGGTTCCTGTTTAAAACTGTGGAAGCACAGTAATAAACTAAAACTAGCTTTTTTACAGTTTATCACTAAAACTAGCCATTTTGCAGTTTATTCCTGTAAAATTGGCAATATTGCCATAAAATCAGCAATATTGCCACTGTATAAACAACAGTATTATAGAGGAAGCACAGGTTCCAGCTTAAAACTGTAAAATGCACAGTAATACTGCGGAACTAGCAACTTTACAGTTTATCACTGTAAACCAGCAATTGTACGGTCTACTACAGTAAAATTCGCAATTTTACAGTTTATTACTGTAAAATCAGCTGTATTATACTGTAAAAACATCTTTTTCTTACAGTGTATGCGTTCAATGATTGATTGGACTTCCCAATTTATTTTTGTCTTTTATCTATTTCAATTACAATATTCAAATATCTTCCATTTTAAAGTATTGTTTTGCATAAAATGTTATTCTATTTTCGAATGCAAATCCATGTATGACTAAACAGCTCAAAGCAACGTAAACGGCAGATTAAATAATGTTAGTCTATAAGCTTATCCTTCCTTTAAATAAAGAAAATCTTCCGTCTAGAGTTGATATTTTGTAAATCTTCCTCTCAAAACATCTCTGCCGAGTTGCAATTCCTTGCCAAAGCCCCTCTTGAAGATTTACCTTTATTCAATTTATTCGAACTGCCGAAAACTCGAATCTTATTTATTGACACACCTTTTTGAATAAAACCGAATATATTTATCCAGAAAAAAAAAGATAGTATAAGTGATTTCTATGACATTTCTTTTTAGTATGAAGACACTTTGAAAATGATGAAAATCAGTCGTCCTTCTTCAGTTTTTTTTCTTTCATAGTACCAGCTATATTTTAATAAAAGAGTGAATCTGTCAGTGGGAAATTCCATAGTAACAGAAAAAACAAACGTTTCAGGTTGCTGCAGCACAAAACGCTGTTCAAAAAATTCAAATATGATTAAAAAATATGGAATCTACTTCTATATAATTCAATTAAATTTTGAAGATTTCAATACTTCTATTGTAATTTTGGGCTCCCCCCATGTTTTTCATCAAGTTCTTCCAATGAAGCAAGGCTTAAAATATTTTTTTAATGATAACAGCACAGAAAGTATTTTCGTAACATGATTTCTCAAGATACATTATCTATTAAGAAAAAAACAGAGAATACTTATTTGTGAAAACATTTGACATTAGTTTTGACGGATGTTATTGCAATTAGACACTGTTTCAAAGCTAGTTGCCCGGTATACTGATGAAACTAATAATTTTTGTTTAATGTTGGGAATACTATATCAAATGCAGATAAAAATTCAATTTATTCTTTTTAAGATTCTGTTACATATTATGAAACTTAAAATGCAATTAATCTAATTATTCTTCATTTCTTTTAGGTAAGTTGATCCTGAAATTATTCCAATTCAATGTTGTTGGTAAACGGTTAGTGCACGACTTCTGAAAATATGGTAAGCGTTTCCAAAACACTCTTATTAATTCGCATAATGAATATAACATACTAGGTCTTTTAAGTGGATTCCCTTTACGAAATAAACATATGTAATAATATATTTTAAATCAGTAGTTTTTTCATTAGGAATTATTTCAAACGAGCATTAAATGCATCTTACTACATATTAGTGCCATAAAAACATCTTGATGAATAATATGTCTTACTTACTCAACGAGTATCCGAAGCAAAATAAATGAAAGTTAGATGCTGATTCAACTTGGAGTTGTGTTTATAATTTTAAAGATTATCGTTAATTAAATTGTTGCACAATATTTTGCCGTACCTTTTTCCTTTTTAATTTTCATACTGGTTAATGGTTTATCTGTTTTAGCACAATTAAAGCATGAGTAAATATTTAATTTACGAGTTGAATATGCACAACATTGATCTGAAAATTATGTATTGTAAATAATCGTAAGTGATTACACCGCCCTCTCCGTCTACGCGTGTTAAACCATCTGGAATTAAAAAAAAACCTTCTATTCTAAGCAAGAGCCATTTTTCAACTTTAAAATGATTAGTAAACACCTCGGTTTTGTGAGCTTATTTGATACTTGTCTGCCTTTTTTTTTTTTTTTTTTTTGCACAAAAAAATCTAGAAAACAACCGATGGGTGTTTATGATCTTGATCTATTTTCTGCGCGTATTTCAGCGAATACGAAATGATTGAAATATTTTCCGAGGTATTGTCAATACCAAGGGTCTTATTAATTTCCACTGCACATCCTTGCTGTTTATATTGTCAAATATCGTCACATTTTTGATATATTTTCATACCATAAGCACCCATAGATTACCCTTGATAGCTCAATTGCTTTCTTGCCGCTATATTAGCCGTCGCTTTCGTATCCATAATTAACAGTAGATGTAACTCAGTAAATGTATTTTGCTTATACATATTGCTAATATTGTACAGATATTGTCTAGGTATAATCTGTTTGAACGTGCAGGGACAAGGGACATAACTGGGTTGGAGGTTTTTAAGGGTCATCTCAGAACCCTGATCCTTGAGGATTACCTTGTCAACCCTTTTGTATGAATGTGTACAAATAGTACAAATCAGGACTGTTTGTGGAGCAAACTTCCATCTTTCCATTATAAAAAATATGTATTCACCGCTGCTAATGCCCTTTGTAACATATTTATGGTACGCAGTAACTCTTTCGTCTAGTTAGCCCTTTAAAAGTCAGTAGAAAACCAATTCTCCTGTGTAATAAGGTATCACTTTCCTAAATGCGAAAAGATAAAATACGTACGGAAAGCTTACCCTCCCCCTATATAGAGCAGTGACCTGAAGGCCTAATATAATTTCTTCGTTAATTTTTGAATCTTAATACTAAAATTAACTTTACTGAGGTAATGATGGGGGAAGAGGGAGATGTAGTAAGAAGCAATGAGGATTGAGGATGCGTATAATCCGTTTTTAATTTAAAAAGAGTCATTTAGAGTAACATAAGCTTTGTTTAGCTCTCATACAATCAATAGTACCAGGGGACCGAGCCCACTCGGTTAAAAAAAAAAAGAGTTTTGTAAACTCGTGTTTTTTTCTAAAATGCGAAGTACGTATTTAGATAAACTTGAAAAGCATATTTTGCCTTTGGTTGCAATTACGCATTTAAAACAGCCGTAATTTGTTTTAAAAAACACAACCTTATTTAATCCGCGCTCACCGTAAAATCACACCCAATTTCATTTCATTTGGCGCCGAAAGCGCGGGAGGATTTGATGCGAATGGATGCAGAGTCCCTGTTCTCCAGTACGCATTTGGTTCCAGTTGGTTTTGACTTTCACTTCACTTCACACTCCAAGGTTCTTCCCCGTACATACCACAACTCGTGGTTTAACCGGGATGGGGCCCCGAAGAGCGCTCTGTTCATTTTTTAACCAGGCCCAAGGGCCGAGCAAACCCTTAGCCCAGCATCTCACAGAGGTATCGTTTCACTTGGAGGATTTTATGACCACGAACATTTTTAACGTCCCCTAGCCACCATTAATGAAGAAGGTGGATCTTTGATCGGCTCGGCTCCCTCTATATAATCGGCCCGGGAACCTCCGGTTACGAGTCCGACGACTTACCGATCGGACTACCGCGGCCCACACCCAATTCTAACTTTATTTTGATTGATCTCTTTTAAATTTCAAAAACAATAATAATTATCTAATTATCACGTGTTGCCACAACTCGTTTGCCAAATACCATACAAATTTAAATTTACGTTGATGTGATTAAATATGAAATCTATTGTTATAATGAAACTTTTGAATAAGTGAAATAGCCTATATAAGAGACTAATCTAGTGAAGCCTTGCTTTAACATTTCAAAAACAATAACAATTTAACGTTGCCAAATACCATAAAATTTAAACTCGCGCTGATGTGATTAAATAAGAAATCCAATTTTTATAACAAAACGTGGTCGCCACGGAAACAGTAACAATGAAAGTAATCATAAACAAAATGGCGAAATAAAAGCTTCTCAAACTTTCAGTGAAGGCATAAAAAAAAACGGGGTTTTTTGTGAAAACTCGCGTTTTTACAGAAAAAACGCCGACGTAGATGAACTCAAAAACCAAAACTCTATCTGAATACCAAATCTTATCAAAATCGTTAGAGCCGTTTTCGAGATCCGAAAAATAAATAAATATATATATATATATATATACAAGAATTGCTCGTTTAAAGGTATTAGATAAAATCTGCGATGCTACAGACAAGCTTTTATCCTAACCTCTCCATATCCAAACAGTCCCTTATTCCGATAGGCTCTAATAATCGGAATTCTACGCCCATTAAGAATGGACAATGATGCCAAATTAATATTTTACAAAAGCTTTCCTTTAATGTTTTAAGTACTGCCGCAAACAATAGCTGGGAGCCTGGCGCCGAAAGCAGTTGTAAAGGAAGAAAGAGAAAAAAAAATCCCTGACTGAGTCCGGGTTAAGGCCATGAATAATGCAAAAATTGTCCGGGCGCTACTATCAAACTAGTCGCACACGCGTCCGTACATGCGTCATCGCTCCCTCAAGGCACGCTATGCAAATGAAATTCGCTAAACCCCAGGGACGGTAACTGGAGGTAAAAAAAAAGCGAAGGGGAACTACACAGATGCATGATTAGAAAAGGTCCGATTTGGGTATTGAATTGAATGTATTCGAGAGCGTGCCAGAAAGACGTCCAGACCAATCGTGAATCTTCTTCCGAGACATTAATTAAAGTTAAGTGGAGTAATGTTGTCCATTAAATAGTTGGGTCTTTTATGTTGTGATGAATGGGTCTGAGGCTGGTTTTGTCTAGAGCCGCTATATAGACAGGCCGACGCATCAAGCTTAAGTTCGACCACTTTGGATCCAATTCATTCACTTTTACTTTCAATATTTCATTGTTGTAGCGTGGGGTTACCAGAAAATAGTTTTGGCGCATTGCTAATCTTTGCCAAATCCACGTGCCGCTAATAATTGCTCCCACTGAAAAATTACCAAAACGCGATTACTGGCCAGAAAAGACCACCACTCAAACACTCAAGCACGCGCTGGATCCAAAGTGGTGAAACTTAATCTTGATGCGCCGGTTCATCTACATAGGCCTTAGTCTTTTAGTCTTGTGTTATAAAACAATGCAAACATCTTGCAACGTAAACTGTGACCAAAGCAGTGGCATAAATAATGCCCCCGCGGCTCGAGAGGAAGGGGCACACGAGATTTGAGCATGCAGGATTCAGCAAAATCTAACCACTATGAATTACACTGAAAAATATTTTTTATAGTTAATTTTTAATAGAAGGGCGGATATTGATTGATTTTATTATTTACGCTTTACTAAGTACCCAAGTAGCACATTTCGTTTTTATTAAAGTCTCCCTCGGCTGTAAAATGGTTTATTAAACGTTTCGTAGTACTTAACCGATTAAAATAGAAACCGTTTTATATAAATACGTTTAAAGAGCGTTTTTAGTAGGCTACACTGGGTAATCTTAGATTTGATCAAATGATGTTCACATGTGTATTTCGGTACTTCAATTCCGAAATATTTCTCGTGGGTAGAGGGACAGGAAAATATAATAAGGAGGAGCGCTAAAGCTCTACCTTTTTCAGACTGGCATCAAAGATTGTCTAAACAAGGTTGGGAATGCTTTTTGTTAACTTCAATATTGAAAGAATTTACGACAGCTGATGACTAGCTTCAAGGTTGGTATCTCTAGTACCCGTCCCTGGTGTGAGATTGAAATATACTATATAAATATTTCTCTCCAAAGCAAATGAATGTGTTTCCGAAGGCAGAATGGGGTAATGTTAACCCCGAGGGACGGGGCCCGAAAAACAGTCACCAGCCAGTTATAGTTTATAAATTGTATTTTTTTGAAGGCTCAACATTTCAAATTAAATCAGTTAAGTAATATTAGTAGGGAGAGAAAAGTGTGGCAACACTAATGAAGAATGAATTTTACACCCTATAGACTGTTTTTGTGTTATGGAAATGAAGCATGTTACCATTTACTTAGATTCACCGCGCAGCATTAGGAGTAAACAGTAGTTCTGAAAGTGTGCAAGCTGTTTCTACATAATTGTTATATAGGAGTCAGAAATTTCTACTTGCAGCGAGTAGATGCTTGTGACACTATAGCCATAGTTCGGATCAAAATCTTGCTCGCGCGAGCATGAACTCGTTTGCGCGGGGCCAATTATGAATGCACGCATATACGATTGTCGAGCTTGAAGCTCGTTCATGAAACGCATCAAAGGGTTTAATCGTTAACGTTAATAAACATTATATATGCTAACTGAATGATATTCTTTTACCATAACTCGCGCAAACTTTATAACGTACAAGAACGTATGTAAATAATATTCTTACTTTTGAAAGATAATTTAGGTTTAAAATACTGTGGCTCTGATTATGTCTGAAGTTAGACCTATGTTTCTTTTTAAAGTCCAAATTTTTAGGAAAAAAATTTAATATAAAAGATCAAATAACTCATTTGAACTAGCTTCAATGTTTTAAAAACATACTTAAAGTGGCAAAAGCATACTTTTCCTCTTTCTAGTAGTTGAAAAATGTATTAAACCGAAATCAAGTGATTTTCCATTAGAGAAGTAATGCCAGTTTGAAATGATATTCGTATTCATGGATCTAATGAAACTGTGCAGCCAAGAATATGAAGGAAGCGAATACTTTCTTTAGCATTAGAAAAACACTGCTTTTTATACTTTATAATTGAATTTTAATAACATTTTGCGATCGATAAATTGTTTCCCATGTGGCTCACTTATAAAAATAACGAACTATAATAGAAGCGGGGGTGAGTAGGGTCAATTTTTTGAAATTGGAATAATATTTAATTCGCTTAGTCAGTGAATCTCACAGACATTATGCAGCCTGTCCCTAAGGGACCAACAGGAAAAATGGCGCATAAGTAGAGAGAGACGATATAGGATGAACAAGCCTATTTAAAGGACCCCCCCTAAAACTCAAACATAGGTGTCTAATGAGAGAGTGAATAAGAATGTTTCTATAGAAAAGGGACATATTACTACAGTTTGGCAATTACTGTAACGTAGCTATAATGATTAAGAGAAAACAAAAGTTGTGCATACCTATATTACAAACTATTCCCAATTTTCCCCTTCTAATAATGATGCATAAAGGGGGTGGGGGGGTGGGGGGGGGGGGGGGGGGGGGGGGGGGGGTTTGTAAGATAAGTGTGTCTCTCTCGCAGAACCACTAGCTCAAGCGGAAAAATGCCATTTCCGTGAGCAATATAAAGGATTAATGAAGGAAGAGTATAAGAAAAATGCTTTAAAAAAAAATACTGTACTAAGATTAAATAAAATTTCATATATTTATTAAAGGTAAGAGAGTCAGGGGGACGTATTAATAAACATAAGTGGAAATATTTAAGTCGTTAGAGGCGACGCATAAACGAA